>VJMY01000115.1:0-148419 GCA_009869795.1 Neelides sp. FZ-2019
TGTTCATTAAATGTATATAACCAATTTTAAATTATTTGGATGGTTTTTGAGATGTTGAATCTTAAAGATTGCGCCCAAGATAAAAAACACCCTGTATAATATAATGTAAATACTCCATTACAAATTCTCGGAAAAGTTCAAAATGACCTCGTTCTATTGGGATTTCACACGAAGAGATAAAGAAGGATAATTCGCGGTTTGGATTTTTAATAGACATTTGAGATTAGCAATGAACTAATGATTATGACTAAATAAAAGACACATGTATGATTAAATGATTATATATATGGAATTCTAGCGAATTCTACGAAAGTATGGAATTATCATTCAATATCAGTTAGCCCCAGAGGTATATAATTAAGACAAGTCTTAACATGGGCAAGCGCCAGGCAAGCAATACATGAACAATTAAATTGACCAAGAATTGAAAAAAAGTGTTTCAAGGAGGGGCGTGAACATTTCTCATTGTCATTCCCTATTGTCTTTCCTCCCGAAAACGAAGGAGTTTTGGTTGTGGACAAAAGAAGTCCCTTTGCTATCAAAGTATCTATTCATACTTTTGAGACCCACAAGGATTAATTTATGAAGGTGAACCAAGCAATGTTCAATTTCTATCTCCCATTTCACGGAACATTCTATAATAGTCTATCGAATAGAGATTGTAAGAGATGTGAGTTTTGTGGGAATTAATGATTTCTCCTTTCACTTTCCAAGAAGGGCTTCCCTTGCTGGTCTTTCGAGAGAATGAAGTGGAGGATAAAAGGAACAAGACGCGACCGCCGCTGGGATCCTCACAATCCCCTGCTCTTTCTTTCTTTCATCCGTCGGCGAATCTCTTCATCGCCCGCCAACCTCACCATCTCCTATTAATTAATTACTGGTTCTCTTTCTGATAAATGTAAATCTTACATTCATGTACATACGCATTTGATCCTTATCTTGTACTTATTTATTTGATCCTTCTTTGCTTATCTTCATGTTCATGTATTCCTGACGCAAGTATTTAGCCAAGTGTTCTTCGAGGAAAACTCCATTGTGTACACAAGCAACTTGAAAAGAAAATAAGAAAATAGAGAAATTTGTGAGCTGAGTCTGAAGAGTTGAAGAGTTTGAATGGATTGATCCAATAAATGTGTTTTTGTTTTTCCTCATTTCTCGAGGTGATATGTAAATGTTCTGAGAATCATTTGTGAAGAGATGGCGAGATTCCGAGAAGATGAAAAGGGGGGGTCCTTCCGAGAACCCCGCCATTCAAATCCATCATTGGAAAGCCATGCCATGCTTGGTGACTATCCGACCACCCGGCCCTTAAAGGGAACTCAAATCTCTGGTGGCATTGGGATTCCCACTTTTCCCAGGTGAACGGAATGACAAGAGTCTTATTAGCTAAGCCCCTTATGCTTGCGTACCTCTTATAACCACTCTCCTTATACAAGTACTACTTATTGTACTTTACGAGAATACCTACTATAGTAGTATACAAGTACCAAGTATGATTCAATAAATTAACAATACAGTCAGAGAAGATTATATTATTATAGACTTATAAGTTGAGCGCGTGAGACTTGATCGTGTCACATTGGTTGTATGAGTTTCATTGGAAATTCTCTCATTCTCTCCCATATAGCTCGAAGGTGAGGATATAAGGAAAACTCAGGAGCAAATCACAAATAGACCAAAAAGGTTCACTTACCTACCTATTATAACAACATTACGGATGTTCTGTTCGACATATGATGGAATGGAGTGAACAATGCATTATGTACAGATCAATGGTGTAGATAGTCAATTTACAATGAGAGAGCAATGAGCGAGTCTCTGTCGTATCTCATTTACTATACATACTATATACACAGTAGTGGAAGTATAACAAGTAATATCATTCACAAAGTATTATCAGTGAGTTATTGAAGCCATAAGTGTTGAGTGTCTGTCGCGGGTATTTATTTATCTACTTTTCTGAGAGTCTCATTAGAAGTCTAACATGGGTGTTTTATTAGCCCAGGATGACACGACTAGGACGTTCGTTGAGGAGCGCGTGCAAGGAAGGAGAAACGAGAGATTTAAGACGAAATTCAAGATAATGGACTTCCATGTAAAACAGTTAAAAATCTTTTATCTCTCTTTGACACATGGAGCGCACGCTACGAGGAATTGGATACATGAATCACCTGCTTATGCTTTAATATTCCTCATTCTTATGCTCACAGACCTAATAAATCCTCAAGGAGCAGAAATACACCGTCATTGGAAATTAAGATGGCCCTTGCCATAGATAAATTGATAGAGGAAGGACCATCTTAATTTCCAATGACGGTGTAGTTAACTTATTATATCTATATACGTAAGACTCTACACCATTCACTAGTTGAGTGTAGGCGGATTTCTCAATGCATCTGATTCAATGTCTGATTCATGTTTAAGTCAATAAATTTAAGAAATGTGTATTGAAAGAATTTTAATAATAAAAGAATTACACGAGATACGATACAAAAATTTCAGTAATTTTTATATAGGAATAAAGAAAATTAATATAAAAAAGATATTTTAAAAGTTTTAATTTAATTCAAATCAAAGTTTGAGTTTTTCATATTATATGCTATAATATAATTACATAAAATATAGGAGGATATACTAAAAGCTAGAAGGATCTGTGAATTACATCCCGAGAAAAGTGCGGAAAGATTCAATGGGGTAATATGAAGAAGTTGAATTTCCATTTATTTGTCTTGTTCTTCAGAGCAGCTGGGTTTGATCTCTAGCTAGATAATGTTCACTTTTGTGAATGTGCAGCGAGGGGAAGTGGTAGATATTCTAATGCTATTTATTTCTAATGTATTCCAGACGGAACTCTGTGTATTCCTTTGGTGGGGATTTGGGACTGAAGAGAGAAGGGTGGGGCGAATAAAAGAATTCTCAGAATTCAGACCACCAATTTATTATACTTATATAGGAGTGGATGTCTCGAAACATCCTTTTTCCAGCTCCTCTTTTCATTTCCCATTTTCTCCCCTTTTCCGGGAATTTTTTTAAAATTTTCTCCGCTCACTCCACCGAACTTCCGCTCCTAATCAACCAACAAACAACACATTCCTCGTGTCATCCTCCTAATGGGCTAAATACATTAATTCTTTATACGCCAATCCATGGCTGACTCGGTAAATAAATACGAACGGATCTGTCATGTTTTAATAAATGAATGAGCATGCAACAATATTTATCAAAAATTCTCAAAAATAATATTCCTTATTTGCAAAATAAAAACCAAATACAACACAAATTACCTCTAATATTGTAATGAGATTTATGGAATTTAATTTAACGGAATTTAACCAAAATTTAGCAAACACAAAATTACCTGTGTTTGATCTGTGCCAAGGTTTAGCCATCTAAATTAGCTTAAATCCAACCAATGCACATCAATTCATAGAATTGGAACTCAAAAGATTATTTAATTAAGAACGTTCTTATATGAGTTATGAGTACATAGGTATTCTCAATGCATTGAAAATGTGCACAGGTAGCAAATGCGAAATGGCTCAACATTAATGTGTCATTATTACTCATAACTTTCCAACATTACATATTACTCATCCTTTCTAACGGTTCCTCATCATTTCTCAGAGCTCAAATTGATTCATGGCCGGATGTTCATTTGTATTATTCAACGTCCCATTTACGGTTCTTTGTTCTTAACCAAGATTCCACTTCGGATTTTAATACACAATAAAACAGGATGCTGAATGACAAGATTTGTTGAACTATTTTAATTCGTATATAACGTTAGTATGTAAGAATGACATTTCAATGTATAATTAATGGTATAGATTACTAGTTTTGTTTCTAATCACTCGAATCCGTATCTCCTGTCAAACTCTTTATGAATACATTGTGAATACATTAAATACGCATATTGGATTTGTATGTAATTAGAAATATAAATTAATATCAACCCGGGTTCTAAGAAAGAAATCCAATTAAAATTCTCATTTGGCCATGAGGGAATCCGAAAGCTCATTGGATTTTAATTACTTCTTTCCGTCACTCGCCTTCAACTCCTTTTGATCAGGTCATTGAGGAAATGATTCTCCTCAAAGGATCAAGTGCCTAAATTGAAAACTAATTTCTAAATTCCAACTCAACTAATTAAACTTTCACGAACTTTTCAAACTCATAATTCTACATTAATTAACTCCTTTACATTATAATAATATCTCCATTACTAAGTTTAGGATTCTATATCATGTATCATTTACAATAGCTATAATAAAGTTTGAGCAGATAAGAATGGCTTCATCATTTCCCCTGAATTTTGCCTGAGCATTGAGCGCCTCTCATTTTGTGTCTCATTGGGATCCCTTTTCTCTGAACTGAGAACAGAGAGAGATCATTCCGAGAAATTGGCTCTCATCTCTTTTCTCAGAACAAAAACCTCCGAGCTGTTTCAGGGAACGCTGGTGAGATGCAAAGAGAAGCTCAGGCACAATTTTCATCTACTTTTATTCTCCCATGATCGATAATTCGAGGAACGAAGATCAATTCAACTACAAATTTACCTTTCAAAATTCTCTCAAACATAAATGTATGTAAAGGATATTAAATTTAATGATATTTAATATACTTACATCTCATATACACACATAATAGATATCATACAACATATTAGATTACACGAAACATTGTCTATATATTATAGCTAGTATCATTTTATTAAAATGAGTTATATTGGTTTTACCTAGAAATTCCCCCAAGATAATTCTGATATATTATGTAAAGCAATATAGGTATAAGTAATATTATGCACAATAGTACAATAGAGCTTTATTCAAGGTTTTGAGTGGAATCGATGATTTGTGAAAAATTGTCATTTGAATGTAAAAAGGATTCAGCGGAAAGTTGAAACATCGTTTAGAATTAGTGGAAAAGGAGACAAAAGAGATTCCATTTCATATAGATTTTAATAAGAAGCGACTCAATGGAGCGGAGGACAAGAATGGAAGGGAAATGGAGGGAAATTCGAAGAAATTCCCTTTTCAACCCGCCCGACCCTCCCCACCCCGAATCACTCAACAAAGGAAAACATCCACGAAATGAATATAAATGAACCAAAAGGAAATTCACAAACTCACCTAAATACAATTCACAATTCATCCTCGTAGATTTTATCATTCTTTTATTATTCCCTTATGCATTCCCCATTTCTCAAATACACTGTGTTAGCACTAATTTACTCCATTTATACTAATGCTAATGCTCCTTTTTTGATCAGATTCAATAATGATTTATTGCATAGATTTGAGAATTTCCTCATGTTTTATTAGAGTACTCGTTCATATGTTATCGTTCGTATGTTATGATATGCACAATCCAAATGCACACCCTTAATCACCTTAACCAGACATAATCATTATGGAGATGTCCATATTATGCATTAGCTCCATCCATCATGTCTAGCATGGAAATAGAATGGCTGAAACGTGTGTATTTTAATGTTAAGTGTATTTGAACAAAAAATAGCTTAAATCAACAAATATTTCAAAATGAGTAGCTTTTCCGAGAAAAGTGATGAACAAAATTCATATTAGTTTTTTTTACCACACCTAATCCAATAGCCAGCATCCGCGTGTTTATCTTAATCATATTTATTAATAAATCATGTAATAACCACAAAAGGATTTAATCATTAATATCAAAAATACTAGATATATTTATGACTCACAATTTGTACAGAGACTATAGATTGTTCTTATCTCGATCAATTCCCAATTCCATTTAAATTAATTTAGAACAATGCGGATGTAAACAGGAATCATTCCTGTTAGAATCAAAACAGATAATAATATCGTTTTTTGTTAATTTTCAGCTAATTGTTTGTTTTATTCATTGATAAGAATTGAAGGTTTTTGTGGGAAAGACGCGGATTTGGTGAATTTAATTTTAGCTTTTATACCAAGCGTGTAAAAGGACTATATATTTATACAGTGACAACAACTTGGTGGAGAGATAAATACTTCAATGTGGAGGTTTCCGAGAATTGCTAATCCAATTGATTTTAAAATATGTATGAAGTCTTTCTGCGAATCGCCCAGATGATAAAAACGACAAGGAGAGGAGCCATTGAGGCGATAAAAACATACGGAAAAGAATAATGACATTGAATGGAAATAACATTCATAACCCAATTGTTTATTTTTTTATCAATTGATAAATTCTGTCTCAATCATCATAATTATATCACAGAAATGCCTCTAAACATCTCAATGACTAATAGTTTTTAATTTATGAGCAATTCTCTTAAATTCACTCAATAAAGCCCGCATGAAAATACTTGAATGTCAAAATTTAATGTAAAACTTGTATTAGGTAATATTGCAAGTAAGTGTAAGTAATGTAAGAAATAAGTAAGATTGTATTTACTTAATAACACATTTATTGTTATTAAGCTTCCTCTTGAATTCCATAATGTTATTAATTAAAGAATCGAGTAAATGTTGGATAATTCCAGTTTGAAGTAGTTCTCACCACAAAAAAACTAACAACGTTTCTTTATGGACTTACTTACCATATATTTAGTCAGGAATCTTCAGCTTTGGGAGTTTAGAAATTCATAGTCTTAATAGCAATGAATGAATATATAGGAGACCAATATAGTCTAATATAACCAATACATTTAAAAGTTGTGCTATTTGCTTATTACAATTATGGCTTTACGTCAAGAAGCATTCAATTTTATTAAATTTGAATTTACTGGAATTATTAAAGGATGCATTTGTTGAATTCTGTTAGAACAACTCTCTCTTCAACACATCCTGTGAAAATTATGCTAATTCTTGAGTTTTCTTTTAAAGTTAGACCATGATAAATGTGTTGTTCATTCAACCAGATTTTTCTCATTCTAAAATCGATTTCCATTATATGCCATATGGCAAACGAATAGCATTTAGTTAATGTATTCAATAGTTGTAAACCACCCGAAGGTTTAAAGTATTTTGCACATTGCCAATAATGCCTTTTCTAAATACCTACCTTCAGAGGCGGATCCAGAAATTGGGAATGAGGGAGGCTCAGTTCCAAAAAGCAATAATATCTAGTCATAATTTAGTATTTTTTTGAAAGTGTGTTTTAGGTGATGAGGATAATTGTTTTTAATATATTTATAACAAATATTTTCTGGAACAGAGGTTTAGAATTTTTTAATAAACTATAAAGTCACACATGTTTTTTTTAAAAGATTTTTATTATGAAATCTGTAGGTCAACTCAACATTTTTATTTATTTAAGCGAAGTAATGAACTCCAAAGTAAAATATGACATTAGAACATGAAAATGTCAATTTCGTGTTTTAAAAAAAATATTTTTTCGGAAAAATTGTTTAAATAAAGGTTGCTACACTTTAATTAAATAATTATTTAGAGCACTCATAGGTCAAAATAAAGTATTGTTAATATTTCGTTTGGCCTCCTCTGGCCTCCAGTAATGCTTCAATTCTTTAAACACAAGAGTTGTTAAGCGATTGGATACACTCAAGCGTGGAGTCCCACGCTGCTTGGATGGCAATTTGAAGTTCACGAACTGAGTTATACTGCTGCCCTGCTCCATAAACATGATGTGCCATGTTTGTCTATAAGTTTTCTATGGAATTCATATCTGGACTGTACCTTGGCCACTCCATTAGGCAGTTTCCAGCGATCCCCAGCTCTCAAAGGATCTCTCGGGTCGAGTCGGAACGGTAAGGTGTATCTTGCATCAAAATTCAGTCTTCCCCGGCAATTTATTCTGCACAGTCGAATAAATTGCCTGACAATACATTTTGATACTCTTCAGAGTTCATATTCGTCGAAATGAAGACAAGATGTCTCCTTGGTACCTGATTCGTTCCCAAACCATGACAGTCTCTCCTTGTTTCCATCGTTTGAAGTTTCTTCGGGGTGGTTTCCTCAAATCCACCCAATATCCTTTGTAACCATCGGGCCCATCAATTGAAGTGTTTTTAGTCTGTAAAGATGACACTCCTCCATTCCCGAGCGCATCTTAACTTTTCTCGGGCCCATGTTAACCTCTCCAACCGGTTGGCCGGCTTCAAATAGACTTCAGCCTTCATCTTCTTTCTTTTAATGTTTGTTGAACGCTTGATTGTTTTGTAAATTGTCATGACCGACCATTCCAGTCCTAATTCAGTCTTGATCTGTCGCAGCGACTTCGTGGCATTTTAATTTAAGTTAAAATTTGATATTTGAGATGGTAGATAAAAAAGGTTCAATATAATGCTTATTGGCGCCTAATATTATTATAAAAATTTTGACGCTTCGCAAAGTGGCATTTAGTTTGCATGGCTTTATTTATATAGTTTTTGTATTTATCAAAATAGATACAGGATCGAAGGTCCTGAAAAAATTTTTCTTTATATTTGGCGAAATAATTACTGGACAATTTCTTCATAGTATAAATAGTATTCGTCAAAATAAAATTTGGAATGGTAGTCGAGATAAAATTCATAGTATAGTTCGTTACCTTTTTTATTTTTATGGTACCCTGGAATCTCGTATATTAGCAAAATGTTTATAATAAAATCATAAATACGATTTTCCATTTAAAGTTGAAAATATTTTCATAGAAATATAGTAGTAACGACACGTAGAGATTCCAGGGTGTTTTTTCACACATTTCCATGAAAATAAAAAAGGTCTGGAGAAGAAATGAGTAACGAACAGTATCTGATAAAATGATTATACTGAATCATATATCATATATAATTATAATTATGGTTGTAGAGATAAATCTAGTGTAAGATGACAAAAATATAAATAATATCTAGTGCTTATTCAATCCGAATGGGGGGGGGGCTCTAGCCGTCCCCCTTAGATACGCCACACTGCCTACCTCCCCTACCATTGTATAATTGAACAATGTGCTAACATGCATTATAATACTTATACTAATGTTATAAGATAAGCCTAAAGTATGGTGAATGTTGAAGTATTTGATAACTAGTAAAGCCAGAATGGTAGTTGAGTCTATTAATTAGGGGAATGTCCTTCCAATGCATCCAACATAGGATATATGCAAATGAATTCCAAGAAATGATGTTCCTCCTATCTAATCATAATTCACATGAAATCCAATCCTCAGAATCCTCACTCGCCCAACACATGTTCATGTTCCAGACACACTTAACTCGTCACAAGGGATGAGAAAAGGAGGAAAATGTGCAAAGAGAGCTAATTGACTCACTTAATATACTCGCGTGTTGAAACGAACCAAATCATTCATTCATACTAAACTCCTTTTAAGTAATGGCATAGTCAAAGAAATAACAATAAACTAATCTTAATTATTATGACTTAAGTGTTAATAGATAAATAGAGATGGAGCATCTTTAGAACATTGAGGAGCATCTCACTCAATGAGAAAGTTAATTAAACATGAACGACGTCAATCCTCGGATCTTGGCAAGAACAAGAGTTTTTGACTCATAAACTACGTTGCATTTAGTGAGAGGAAAGACAAGTGTCAACAAGATACATAAGTTTTTATTAATCGAAGTTGTTTTTTTTATTGTTTGCTCAGCCCTGAGATTGTGGGAATTAATATGGGGTTTTAAGCAATTTTATTAATTTTATCAAGAGGAGTTCCGAGGAAGCCTGGGAATTTTGAGGATTAAATTTTAATTTTCTTCCTCTCCTTCTTGGAATTTTAATATAGGAGGATTAAGATTAAAATTGGACGAGAACGCCGAGGATTAAAACCACAACGAGAGAATAAAAATATCCAAAGTGAGTTTGCCAGAAAGGGAATGATCGAGTGAACTTTTATTTTGCCCTTGACTCCAACTATCGTCCTTTTGTATTTACCTACCTTGATTTATTCCTCGATGGTTCTTGGTCCTTGGCTGTAAACACAAGACTCTTTTGAACAAAATAAATGCGGTTAACTCAAATGTTGAGAAAACTTGGTTGGCATTTAATAATTCTTCAACTTGGGGATTCAATGTACACTCACTTAAAAGCTAGTGGACATTGGACGGATGCGTTCGATCCTTTTCATTTAAACTTAATGTTGAGCATGAGCTGGGCATGAACTAAAGACACGATATTGTAGTTTGTAGTTTTCTAACAAGTTGAGCCCAAGTTGCGGCAAACAATTTCTCAAATTATTTATTTACTATTAAAAACTTAAACCAACCTACATTTGACAAAGTTCATTCAACTCCTACATACTTTAAAATGTAAATATAAATACTTCAAATGTTGAAGCTAAATTGCTTATTAACTTTATAAACTTTTCAAACTTTATTATTTCCACTTGTTGAATTTTTCACGTTGTTCAGCTTAAGCATAGAAAGCTATATAAAACATTTTTATTAACAGAATCAAAATATACGCACATATTTTATAGTAAATTACAAATAACTAATTTTTTAAAAATTCTAAGTTAGTTTATTAACTAATTTAGTATAAATTAATTAGCATTTTTTAAATAAATGAAATATTTAAATTGGTTATAATATTATATATTGACATTAGATTGCAATTAAGTTAAAACATTATTTATACATGATATTACATTAGTAAAGGGAATTTGGAGTCTTTGACTCGAGATAATTTGAAGAATGAGAAGGTCCTTCATCTTCCTCATCACCGGCGTGTTTCTTTGTGAATTTTGCACTTGGCGGGGTCGAGTTTGGACGGAAGGTCGAGCCGGCAAAGTTCTCAATTGGTTGAATATGCGGGAGGAAATACGTCGGATTTTGGTCATCTCCTCTTCCTTCCTCCTTCCTTCGTTTTTCCTCTTCTTGGTTTTCCTCGTTGCGCTGTCTCGCGATGCATTTCGGACACACGTACGAGTCATCTTTCCATGGCATCCGTCGTAACTCTTTGGACGCTCGGATGTGAATGGTGAGGAACACGGCCGAGAAAATCCCACTGCAAATGCTCAACAACCCAAGGACGCCTGTGATGGAAATCTTCCAGAGCTTGGTCTCGTCCACGCCGAGAAACAACAAGTACAGCGCCCAGGCTGTGACGATCGACACCCAACCGGAGCTCAAACTCGCCAATGCAATCCACACGACCAGGACCCACACATGGCCCTGAAAACAAACGAACTTTAATACTAAACATAATGGAACTTAACAACTAAACATATAGCATAAATACACATAAATATATAGAGAGGCTACTTTAATTATTTTCAATTAAATCAATTAAATTTTAATTGAACTCATTTTTTATAATTGATGAGTTGACTCACATAGGATGCAGCGGCCAAGAGCAGGGAGGACAAAACAACTTCCTTCAATGAATTCAAGAGGAGAACTGCAAATAAAGTTTATTTTGTCTTAATATAAAGTTTAAGCATAACAAGTCACATTTATTGAACAATTAATAATTGAATTAATTAATTGAATTTCTTCTCATTTTTACTCTCATGAATTTCATTAATGAAGGCTGTGGAGGCTTTTGACAAGTTCCGTTCAACTCTTTTGGATTCCTTTGACTCACAATCAGCTTGGCTGAACAACTCCCACAGTCCAATGCTTGAAAAGATCTTGAACGTAAATGAGAATTGATAATTTTATTAATTAATACATTTGGGTGAAATTAATAATTATGTTAATTATTAAATATTTAGCATAATTTGGCATGATTAACAGGAAGAGTTGAGAATTACAATGAGGGTGAGAAGTGCCACGGCTTTGGCGAGTTTCTTTCGAGTGATAGGGGAAATACATGGGGCAATGCAACAGTTGCATCCATCGTCCGGAATTTCACATCCTCCTCCCATCACCCATACCATAATTGACTTTCCCAACCTGCTGATTTCCAATTATAAAAATTAAAACTTTCGTTAATCAATGCATTATTTTGTCGCCTTCGTGACGGGAATGCAGGAAATGATTTTCATACGAGAATCGTGAAGTTCAATAATCTCACGATATCTCACAACTCGATTGATTCTTACAAGAAATAGATAACAAATTGATATTTTGAGCCCATAAAAAGAATTGACACAAAGGTTGAATTCACTAAAACTCATCCTCATCATTTAATCGTAAGAATGCTAATCAAATGTAGTTTTATTAAAGCAAAGTTGACTATTATTTGATGCATTGGATATAAAAACTAGTTTTTATCCAAAAGCTTTTAATATGGAGAAATTCTATTATAATCAACAATGCAATACATTAGGTATTAAATCAATCAATTAAAAGTTTTACTGACGGATGATTGAAAATAGATTGACAGATAAAGACAAGAGTTTAAAAATCCGTGGACTTTTGGTTTTACATTTAATCCACGTTGGCTCTATAAAAAGATGAAACATTATTTTTAAAGTCTATTGGAAAAAAGTTGATCTTGAAGTTGGAATTTCAAGAGAACTCCTTAATTCCTGTTTGATTTCTCAGAAATACAGAAGGATGCTGGAGGCTAAACAACTCTTAAAAGATATATAAACAATTTTCGCACCTTCTCCCACAGACTTCACATCCATGCTTAATGTTCGTTAAACATCTTTTCATTCTCAACATTCCCAATTGCTTTTGACTTATAAATGCTTTGTACATCAGCCAGACTTTTTTTTTATACTTTTTGCCATAATTTAACAATTCCGTTTTGGTAATTCCAGAGTCTGACGGATTATGCACATATATTTCAATTTGGCTAATTCTCAGCTTCAATTATCATGATTAAAAGTATAAAAACGATTAAAATTGCTGACTATTAAAATGCAAATAAATTCAATATAAAGGATTATGAAAAAATTCTGAGATTTTTGAGGCAATGAGCTCAAGTTCAACCATGTGAAATATGCTAAGGTTGAGGAAATGAAACCATTTTCTCTCATTTCCCTTAATTGAAGAACATTGAAACTTCATTTGGTTTAAACCGTTCTTGCTGCTAACTATGTAATTAAGTATTTAAGCATTTAAGAAATTTTGCGATTTTTAATTTCAGCATTATTTTTATTTTCGCGATTTATGTGTTTTGTGGAATAAAAAATATCAATTTAAAAAAATTTAATTAATTATGAACAAGATGTATAGAATTAATTGTTTATTTTTCTTACTTGCTCTCGTGTTTGTTTTGGTGTCAACTGATGGGGTTCTTCCGTCTCGGTAAATTATTTATACCAACACTTAAATCAAAAAAGCAAAATTGATATTGATTTCCACATTTAAAGTTAAACAGTAAAAAAATTTTGGTTTAAATAATAGCGGGGAATGTCCACCGAGTTCGTACACTGAGACTTGGCTTTACCACAACGAGTCTGGTCGGTGCTACCGGGCGGACACTCAAGGGCCGTGCGAGGAAATGATGATATACTTCCAACACCCGCAAATCCCAACCGAGGGAATTTGCGAATGCGATGACATTTTGCGCCCGGGAGATCGCAAGGTTCTGCCCGAATATTGCATATGGAAGAGACCCAAAATTTACTGGCCGGCTCATACAAGATGCTACTCTGCATTTCATCAAGTACAATTAATTATAATTAGCTAACTTTTATTACATAATTACTATATTTATTATTAACTACAATAATTATAATAAATGTTTATTGTAATATTAATACTATATATTATTATATAATAATTAATCATGAAATCATGATATTTTGAATATTGAGAGCTTAATTGTGAATGTTGCATGTTTTAGGGACCTTGCCGCGACGGCGAATGGCTTGTTTTAGACAAACTCCAACATCCAGTATGTGAGCCTAATCCGTGCGGAGAAAACGAAAGTGAAGATCCAGAGTCGCGGCTTTTTTGGTTTACCCATGATGAGAGATGCTATCACACGTTCACTTTTGGATATTGCACCTTTGGAAGATTCCTCGTTTTGTCTGATCGGAGTTGGACGCCGATCTGCTCGCAAAGAGCCAACAAGAGATTTCGATTTTACGGGATTAATGATCCAATCCTCCATGTTTCCTGTCCAGCGCCAGAGTCTTTCGGCTCCAGTGCTTCGCAAATTGAATGTCGACCGGGAAGAAAAGTCAATTTACTAACTGCTGATTGTCCAAACTATTAAACAAATTATAAGTGGATTTTCTGTTATATTCATTAGTGTACAGGGTTGTTGGATAGTAATGTCAAGGGGTTTACAGCCGAAACTACACATCTTACAATATTGTGATATAAGCCATTCGAAAGAGCATCAAAAGTTACATTAGTGACATAATTTTCATAAAGATATTCCGTAGTTTACAATTTTTACAAACCGAAAATTAGGAATAAGAATAGAAAGAGTTTAACTTTCTTCCTTTCAAGGTGCGGTTTGATTACCAAATCCCATTCTCTCACTCATTCCGCGGCTCATTATTTAATGTTTCTCTCCAATATTTCTGCAAATAACGTAAAACTAATTTAAATTAACTGTTATTAAAATAACGGTTTTATCTTGACTTTAAAAGAACAAATAAATAAAATGTTTAATAATTTGACTTTCAGACATACTGTTAATGGGCTTTAATTTCATATTAGAATATTTTTTCATACTACCCTCCTAAAAAATTCAAACATAGAAATTAGTTAATGTTAATTTGGCTATTAGTGTAACTTTTGGCGCTCTTCGAATGGTATATAGCACAATGTTGTAAGATTCCTAGTTAAGGTTGTAGACCCCTTGACATTACTATCCAGCAAACTTGTACATACTTCTAAATCCTGTTTTTCTTACATTTAGTTAATGTCCTTGTGAGTTAATTGTGTTGATAATTTATTAATTGAATTTAGCAATAATTGCATTTATTTCTAATCTTTTTACGAATCAAATTAAGTCGTCATGTAGAACATATAGTATTTGTAAATTATAGCTTTTTGTTATTAAGATGAGATTCTCATCATGAGAATTAAGAATTTCTATCATTCAAAGTGAATAAAAAAATAATGTTGAGATTGACATTGCAAAATATTTATTTTAATTGTTAGTTTAACTATTTCTGATGATGACATCAGCCTCAGCGCAGACTTCCTTCTCAGAAATGCCTGGGACATTAACGAGGATCTTGAGGGTGGCCCTGAGCCCAGCGAACAAATTCGGAACGGTCATTTCATATCTTATCGTAGTCATTTTTTCAGCTTCGGCGTTCACCTCCACATCCTCCTTCACAATGGGGATGGTGATGATGCCAGCTCTGGCAGTCACTTCCAATTGCATAAATTTCGTGGTACGAGCTGGAAAGGGAAAAAATAATTACATTGTATTTAGTGTATTTTTCAATAATTTTAATTAACTAATAATTGGTAATAATATATTTAATTGTCTCAATCTTTCAATAGGAATTTTAAAGAGGCACAATTAATTATTATACTTGAGGTGAAATCAGCTTCAATCCAAATGACATGTCCAATAATGACATCACAAGGCGTGATTTTGCATCCGGTGCTCGTTCTCACAGCATGAACTTGTCCGACCATTTCTAATATTTAACAAAGTTTTGAGCCATTGAATTTCATCTTTTATAAATTCAAGTTTATTCAAAAGTTTCAGAGCTTTATTGATTTTTTGACGTTACCGCAATAGTGAACGCCCTCGAGCTCGCGAGGAGCTACGGGGTAAATTGAGGTGGCGGCGGAGAAGGCGACGAGCGCCAAGAAAATTGAACAACGTAGCATTTTTAATGTTTATTAATGCAAAGACTGGAGATTCAACACAAGTTGAGCCCATTTAAATACTCGGATTTTTATCTTGTAAAAGTTCAATTGATCCACTTAATTCAAAGTATTTGCTATAATTGGAAATTTGCAAACGCAAACCTTCAAGTTTTCCACTCGTTTCAGATTCTAATCAATTATGTATTTCAAATTATTATTAATTTAGTTGATACATAAAGTTAGAAGACATATGAAATTGAGAGGATGATAAAAAAAATCATTAATTTTTTAATCAATCATTTGAATTCATCATGAGTACTTGTAATCCAAAATAGATTATCCATGATTAAACTACTGTTAAATAGACTGTTAAACAGAAAAGATTAGGGCTGATATCTTTAAACACTTGAGTATCGCTCTTCATTGTCATACTTCATATTTTTATATAGCTAATTTTACCTATCACAAAAACAATGGATTTTTAATGACCTAGACTTTCGTGTCAAGATTTTTGATTTAATGGCATATTTTTTAATTTTGGTTATACAAAACGAATAAAAATAGGCAAGTTATTGTTTGCACACGAGTCTGAACATGACCACAAATTATCAATTTTATTACAGAATGTAATTAATGTATTCATTAGTGTATTGTAATAAATGTATTATTTAGCAAACGGAGAAGTCTTCTTCCACTTGGTATTTCAGCTCCCACGGTGCTTTTCTCCTTTCCCACAACAACTTCATTGGCCTGATGACTATAAACTCTTTTCAGATGACTTGTTCCTTTCAAATGGCTAAATGGCTCGACCTTCAGGTTGGTTTGAGACGACCGCGTTGCAAAAGGTATACCGGGAAATTTTGACCAGGCCTGGGAGAACAAATAGGAATATCTCATTCCTGTTTTTATTTGTTTTTATTTAGCTTTGAAATTAACTTTTAGTTTTTAAAAATATAGTTTATTACATATTATTATAAATAAATAGGCTTATATTTGTAGTTTTTAAATTAATTCACTTACGATCTGGAGTAGTGAAGATTTGATTAAAGTTCCCATCAACTTCAGTGGCAGGGTCTTTCGCTTTCATGAACTCTTTCTTGTGTTTTTTTCCTACGCAGTGAACCCTGAAAGACACCGTGTCACGAGAAACAGGACAATTGCACGACTAAAAAGGGTAGTTGATAATCGTGATTCCTAAAAGAAAAAAATTATTTAAATTTCTTAATTAATAATTAGTGATTAAAAAGCTTAAAATAATTGATCTGGGAAGTTGAGTTTGACTTCATTTAAAGAGCTTCCTTACCATCATTAGAAAATGAAGGTTTTAGGAAATCAAATCCATCCATGGGTTCAATTGCTTCGCTTTTTATTTTCACTTTATTGTTGTCGGTGTGTTGAGGCAGTGGACTTGAGCGTCGTTTGACCTGCTCAGACTTGTCAAAGTGATAACCTTGACGTTCTTTCTTTTTCTTTATTCTTTAAGAGGAAAAATTTTTTTTCAATGTTTATGCGCTGGGACGCTGGGTGCAAAAGGTGTAAAATGAGAACAAGAATTTTGCTGAGTTAAATTTGTCTTAGAGTGAAAATGGGTGATAGCAAACGTTTTTCATATGACAACATATTTATAATTTTAAATTTTTAAATTCATAAATTGAATTCTTTGTTCTTTTTTATTGTTTTAATATTTAAGCATTTTTTAGTTTTATTGTTAGCGTGCTTTGTATATTCGGTCCAATATATGTCCAATAAACCCTTGATGAGTGAAGGTGAATTTGAGTATTTAAAGAATGAGTACAAAATGAAATAACCAGTATTCATTTATGATTAATTAGCAAAAACGATGATAATCCCTAATGATAATTATGTATTTCGACCCAAATCCTGATTAAATTCTCTCATTTTACAGCTGTCATAGGCGATTCGGCCACCGACGGTGATGAGACCTTCAATGAAACCGACAACGAAAAAGACCAAAAGGATAAAAAAGAAGAGTGTAAAGGGTCAGGGAAAGGCGCGGAGGACCGAAAAGGATCCCAAGAGCCCAAAGGGTCTAAGACGACGGGGAAAGATGTACGGAAAGGGTCAAAGGATTGGAAAGGATCGAAAGAACCAAAGAAAGACTCAATTGGGGGCGGGAACAAGAAGAATTCCAGAGACGCAACGACGGGAATCATCAAGAAAACTCCAGACGGAAAGAAGGAAAGTATGAAGACCACGAACACGTCGGCTGACAAAGCCCCGCACGAGTCATTCTTGAACATCAAGGGAGATGTGGCCAATGAGCAACTCATTCAAGAGCAGCTCAAGAACATTTTCAATAAAGCGACCAAAAGACCCACGAGCGAAGCACTCAAACCCATAAGGCATCCAAAGGTCATTATTTAAACTAATTATCATTCGCATCTTTAGTTAATCCTCACTATCATTTACCTGTGCGATTAATTAATCATTTATTTGTTCACTTAATTGATCGTTTACTTGCAGAGTTAATTAAATATATTTATTTAATACAAATAAAATACATATGAATTTAATCGTAGTTTATTTATTAATTTAGATTTTGTGTTTTTTTATAATGAAGCTCATTTATGGGAATACTTATCAACTTAATGCTTACAAAGAATTTTCCGTTGACCCCGTGGCATACATCTTGGAAGCCGCCCTTGAAGAGCATTTGAGACGCAACGTGTATAATTCCTCCAAGGTCGTCGGTTGGGCCAAAGAGACGGCAATGAGAGTGCTGAGGAAAGTCACGTCCTTGAAATTCGACCGCTACAAGATCATTGTAATGGTCACCATCACGTCGAGGCAGAGACAAGGAGTTTTCTCAGGCTTCCGCGCTCTTTGGGACTCAATTCGAGATCGGCACGTGACGAAGACAATGTCGAACGAGACGATGCACGTCGTCGCAACCGTGTATGGCATTTACATGAATTAAACTATTCATGAGGTCAAATTGGGTCAACATTTCATTTCATTCATTTCAATAAAGGAAATTAAAAGACCAACCACCAAAATCTCTCAAATTCAAAATTAATGATGCATGAGAAATAAAACAAGAGATTTAACATTTATTTTTTTATTTTCATTTAACTCTTCCTTTGAACAGCCAACTCGGGTTTGAAAACTCGCCAAACTTTTGTAATAAAAAATGATGAGGAATTTGAAGAGTTGAGGACTCAACGTCCGCACCGTCAACTACCAGTTTTACAATTATTTAACTGTAGGCTTTTTAACATTATCGTATTTGGATTATTTAGTTTCACTACGTTCACAAGTACGTATAGAATGAGTCTCTCCGCCATTATCCCATGACTAGCTAAAGTGACCTTTCACTTTTATTATTTGACCTTGCTTAACATTACAATTTTGGTTTAGTAGGATTATTCAAAGGTAGCCAGAAATTAAGGGTCTTAAGCCGAAACAATAGTTTTTAATTTAAATCTCCTTTATCGTTATTTTGATTAATATTAGGACATTAAGATAAATTTTTAGTTGTAGTCACCATTATGAGTTTGTAATATAAAATGAACTCTTGGACTTAAAAGTTATATTTAGTTAAAAACAAAGAGGATAGAGTATTGGTTAAAAAATTTAAATGGAAAATTGAGAATTTAAAAAGTTTTATAAATTCCCTTCATACGATTCTCATCAACCATTCTAGAAAATTTAGAAAACGTTGTGAAAATGTGTGTGTATGTAAAGTACAAATCTTTGGCTTTTTGTTTCAAAACCATTCAACTTTTGTTTTCCGCCAAATCAGTCAGGCGGAATTTCTCTTGGAAAAAACATCAATTTGGTATCTTACACATTGTGAAAAAGTTAAAAAGTAAGAAACAATTCAAAAATTACCCAATTATCATTTAACATTATTAATTTTTTTTATCAAAATCATCTTTAAGTACCATAATTTAGGTGCAAAATGATTTTCTCTGTTGCACATGTAATTACTTTATTTTTAATACTACTTTCATGTTTTAAACTATTTTATTTATTATTAAGGTAATTATATTCAAAAGTTGAATATTTTTAATAGCTTCAAGTCTTGGATTTTTGACTAACACCTTTTTTATTACTTAAGAACATCCCTCATTATTTGTAATTATGCATGGTTAACCATAATATTTGTTAAAAACTTTGGCTTTATCAACACTACAATGTACATTTCTTCAAACTAATTCTTTTTTCATACTCAAGTCCATTGTAAATGATGTGTTTTGGTTGTAAGTATTTTCCCCTAATAAATTACTCAACATGGGGAAAGGGCTCTCAAGGGTTCTCTTGTCTAAAATATGATTTGGTATGATTAATATAAATGATTAATTGATAAATTAATATCAAAATCAACAAGGGCACATTTGTATATCAGTTCAATAAACATACACTTTGGGATTTTAGGCAGTTTAAAAAATTTTTGGGTTCTCTCGACTTTCCCTCAAACTTCCGATTTTCCTTAAATATCAGAAGAGGGGGAGTCATTTAATGTCCTAATTTACTTCTCACACCTAATATTTAAAAGTTCACATTCACATTAAATTATTAATTAATGTAATTTAACATTAATTAATATTTTATTATTCAACTAACATGATACAAAATGACTATTATTCAACTCTCACTAACTCGATCGGCTATTTTTTCTTATTGAACCTTTTGAGAGTTATTGAGAATATTTATAAGAAGGATGATATGTCAAATAACAAATCTTATTTGTTTCTCTTGTCTTATTATTCAAATTCCACAAGCGTCACCTCAATGACACATTTTCTAACTTTTCCTAACATTTTGACAATTTACAAATGTAAAATGTACAAACAACAAATCTAAAATTCACACTAGTAAATGAATCATGTATTCATTTTTATTTCTCCTATACTAATTTTTAATTACCTAATTTATTAATTAATATATTTAAGTATTAGTTATTAAGTCAAATTCCAACTACGCTTCACATAGAATAATTAAGAATAATTATTTTAATTATTATAAAAAAGATCTCTATGATTTAAGAAAAACGTCAAAAGTATTTTTATAACGTTTTTCATTCTTTTACCCTCCTCAGCAGCTTGTCATAAGTTTATGTACAAATACTAAATAGTTTTCATTTTTAAGGATTCATAAAGTTTCTCCATTTGAACACTCAACGTGTTGAATTCTTCATTACATTTATAATTATGGATTAAATCCATTAAAAGGAAAAGAGTAAATTTATAGTTATTGTAGATAGAGGAATTCTTTTGTAATTTAAAAATACTCTTGTGGGGAATGATGAGAGGAAATCAAAGTCTCCTTTATCTAAACTCCATGTTTTTCCATTGACATAAAAGTTAGGTGAATGGGAGATTTGAAACAAGTTTTTTTGTATTTCTCCTTTCGAACAAAATATGAATGATGATGATGTTGGGAGTGAATGTGATTTTTAGGTAATTGTTAGAAATGTATAAATGATTATAATTAACGATAAATTATGTACAGGTAGTTAGTTAAGGTTATAAGCATATAAAATTACTTATGTTAATTTAGCAATTAGCAATTTTATTAACAACTCCACCTAGACGACTAACCTTTTTTCCTTTAGTTAAAATGTAATTATTGCTCAAGGTTTCTATTGAAGCGGGGGATGATGAGTTTAGTTAAGATCTTCACGTGAGAAAGTATTCCTCTTCCTTCTCTTCTTTGATTGTGTAACAGTCAACTTCAAATGCTTCGCGCCCTGTCAAAATAAAGGATTTAGATTTCAGGATTTAGAATGATTAAAGTTGAATTAAGTGGGTATATATTACCTAATACTGATTGGTTGGAATTTAATCAAGATTGAAATCTGATTCATTTTTGTTTCAAATTACCATCTAACGAAGGTGTTCTGACAGGTGCTGCTCGTCCAAGTCTTGGCGGCACCGGCGGAGGCATCGAAGGCGGGGACGACGAGGGACTCGTTTGGCGATCCAAACTCGGGCGCCTATCGAGTCTTGGAGGAACAGGCGGGGGAGTTGAGCCCGGTGTGCTTCCCACGGAGTTCCCGCCAGACCCCACAGAATTCCGATTGCTATTCCCTTGGCTCTGGATCGTCGTCGGCGTCGTCGTGGTCGAGGAGGAAACGGACTCCGGCTTTGAACCATTAGTCGAATTGCCACCGTTCCCGCTGCTCCCATTCGGATCCTCCTTCTTCAACTCCTCGACATCTCCCGGGAATTGGATCTCGTGCGGAATTTCCTCCTCCTCCTCCGATCCGCTCGGATGCCTCCCGTGGTGAACCAAAGAGCTTTTGATTGGCTTCGGCGGCGGCGGCGGGGGTTTCCCCGCCACTTTGTTCTTAGTCCTCTCTTCCCTCTCTACTCCGCCGCCATTAAGATACATGGGAACTTCAGGGATTTTGAATTCCTCCGGTTCCCCAATGTTCCTCGGTTTGAACCGCCCAGACTCCACGGCCCTGGCCCCCATGAGGGAAAACCCGCTCGAGGTCAACGGCCCGGCTGAGCTTCCCATAGAAGAACTCCCAGCTGAGGACACGATGGGGATGCTGGAGAGAAGCGACGAACTCAATTCCCCCATTGTGGTGCCCATCTCGGTCCGTCCGTGAGTCCCTGGTTGTTGAACGTGTCGCAATGGGTAGAAATGCGGTGGCGGAGGCCGCGTGGGAAAAGTTGACTCGGGAATGTCAGGATGAGAGAAATCAGGAGGAAGCGATGGGAGTTTCCTCTTCGTCTCCACTTTCTTTTCTCCTTCAATGCCAAAAATGTCGAGAAAGTCTTTGTCGATGACTTTTGGGAGGAGATCAAGATCCTTTAGTCTCCCGCCACAACTTTCATCTGAGCTCCCTAGGCCTGACGAAGAAGAAAGTGTAAGTCGCTCTTCGCGTCGATTGGCTTCTTCTCTTCGGGCTTCTTCCCTTCGATTCGCTTCATCTCGTCGATTCGCTTCGTCTCTTCTTCCTTCATCTCTTCGCATTTCCTCTCTACGAGTTTCATCAAGCCTAATTTCATCTCTGCGAATATTATCTTCTCTGCGAATGTTTTCTTCTCTTCGAATAATTTCGTCCCTCCGAGTGCTTTCTTCTCTCCGCTCACTATCTTCTCGTTTTCTGCCGAAGAGAATGTCAGGTGAGGAAATTGGCGGGCGAGAGGAAGGATCTTTCAAGTCTTTCAAGAGATAAGCCGAGATTGACATGACGGGTGGGATGTCTGAGGTTTTCTCCCGCTCTGCAATGCCCGGTGCGAATTTCCTTGTTGGGAAGGGCGAGGGCGGGACTTCTTGCTCGAAGGCCGAGACGCGAGAGCGGACCGAAATCTTCTTGTCGTCTTCCGCAGAGTGGGGGATGGGCGAGGGCTGTGAATCCGACGTGAGCGAGACGGAAGTCGGGGTCGAGGCGTTGGGGGTCGTGACGGAGGTGAGGGAGGACGAGGTGGTCGAGGGCGTCACGCGCGGGGAGTCGCTAAGAGAGGAAGGACACGGCTTTGAGGTGAGATGAATTGGCGGCTGTAGTCGTGTTGAAGGTTGGCTCGAACGGTGGCGGGATCCGCCCCGTCCCGTAGAACACGCCTTCCTGGCTACTTCCGCTCCCGCTGCCCGAACTGTCTGCAACAAAGGACCCACTGAGAAACCAGGAATCAGCGCTCAACAGTCAGCTTTATTCTTCTCCTATCTTACGATTAGTTTGGTCGGCTACAATTACTGAATTGGGCAATTTCAAGGTTCTTTACTTTCCACGTGCACGCAATGCGCAACTAGAGAAAGCGATGTTCAGAAAGTAACAAAAGCCATTGAACGTTTATCGTTTACTCTGAATCGCTTCCTTTAATTGCGCATTACGCATATGGAGATATTCTAGAATGTTCGATATGGTTCGAGAATCCCAATTACATGAGTAATTGTCATCCAAGTTAGGCAATTTAGCCAAGTTATGTCACAAGTTAGTTAAGTTGTGAAACATGTCAATTAATTATTAATTGAAGTTGATTAATGTTTTAAACAAGTTAACAAAGTTGTTTATTAAATTGGCTAAATTGATTAATATATACTTGAATTTATATTGTACTAGTTTATATTGATTCAAGTTCAAGCTAGCTAGCTAATTGTTGTATTAAATTATTATTTGACAGTATTTTCTGCCAGTATTAATCAACTCAAAAAGGCAGCTTGTGAACCGAATTACTATTACCTGATTTGGCCGGCCACACCTCCAAGAGGTACTGAAGGACTTTGATGGGGGCGGAGTAGTCGAGTGATTCCTCGGTCCCGTCATAGTGAACCATGAGGATCGGACCGAAGCTCCCGGCCAACTGACTCGCCCCCATTTTGTTACGATCGCTCAGCGAGCACACGAGGCTCAGATGCTCCAGGAGAAGCAGCAACGTGCACTGAATTCAAAATACACCCTCAACTCATCTTTATTTACTAATCACATTACCAACTTACCCGGTTCGGCTTAGGAAGACACTCAATGATGGAGAAGAGGAGTCGGGCGTTGCCCTCGGGGTCATCTGGCAAACAGACGCCCAAGGCATCGACGAGCATTTGGTACAAACACTTGGTGACCATTGGCTCGGGAAGCTCACGGATGTAATCCTTCAATACACCTGAAAGCACCCACACATTTTATACATCTATTTAGCCAATTTACTTAATTGCACTTTTTTTTACTAATTTTTCATTTTAACTATGTATCTTACTTTTAAATACCTAATTTTGCTTTTAGTAATACTTATAATTATTTAGTTTAGCTTACTATAGTTAAAATTTCAATATCGTTAGAAAGTACAGAGTTGTTTGTTAAATGTATAAAAATTCCCATTACCCGCAATAACGTTAATGTCTGGAACATTTTCAGCAGATAAATCCACCGTTCTGGGAGATCTCTCAAAAGCCTCTCTGAGAATTTGCTTCTTGGTGGCCGAGCCGCAGAGTCTATAAAGGCCAATGATGTCCAAGCCACGTCTCTCAATCTCCTCAATGCATCGCTGGACAATTAGAGGGACGTTGAAGTCCCGAGTCTTCCTTTGCCACTACGTTGGCCAGCGGGGCTCCAAAGAGTCCAATGGGCCTCAACTCTCGCTTGAAAGATTCCTCCGACGGGCTGTGGCTCAGCTTGACATACAAAGTCCCCCTTGGTTCCACTTTGATGGCCAACTGGTGCGAGCGGCCCGTTTGGAGCAATTGGAGCAAATTGATTGAGCCTTTGTAGCATAGCCGATGTCTCAACTGGGGATCCCAGGAGTAGATGAGGAAGTCGAGCTCGCGGTTCGAGAGCAAGTCCAGTTCAAATATCTCGTCCCAATCGAAGTTCTGATCTCCGGTGCACACGACGGTGCGGGCCTTGTGCACGCGGTCCGCCTCGAGCACGCAATACAAGTCCCGGGTTCGGACGGTGGAGTCCGTGGTCCGCACGGTGGAGCGGAGCGCGCGGCCGGCGAGGAGATGCACGGAGAGGAGCCCGCCGTGGCCACCGACCATTTCTCCGCTGCTCCCCGGCCGCTCGATCTTGTAGCGGTGAAACTCGGAGGGGTTGATGGTGAGAAGCTTGGCGCGCGAGTCTCCCTTGTCGCTCCCGTCCAGCCGCGCGAGGAGGTTGGCCGAGTCGCGCGGGGTGGAGAGGAGGCGCGAACTCGGGGGCTCTTTCTCCTCTTCATCCTTCAAGAGATCGCGAGTGAGGAGGCTTCGGCTTAAAACTTCCTTTCGAATCCCTAATCGATCATCTTTCTCCAGCCCCAAGGAACTCCTTCACATAAAAAAGTGAGAATGTCAGTTGGCTAAGCTCCTTATTTAATATTGATAATGCTCTCAACCTCCGCGGTCATAAACAACCCTGTTAAAATAATTACATCATAAATACACTTGTCCATCCAACTCAAATCTCAATTTATTTAAAAGATAGAAAAGGAACTCAAACGTTCTCAAGTCTCTTACACCCATTTCAAAATAAAAACTAAAATGCCGTAAGGAAAAATAAATGATATTTTTATTTAAACCAACTCGTAAAATTTTATTAGTACGCGATGAACAACTTTTGTTTGAAAGACTTCGGGAATCCTAACGTCTTAGATTTTATAGTTGAAATTCGTAGTCCAAAAAATTTTTTGCTGAGATTTTTCGACATTTTTAAAAAAAAATTAATTATTAGTTTAAATATGCCTGTCTGCCTATATGCCCTAGTACGATTGTACACATAAAGTATATAGAAAGATAATAAAAAAGATAATAGCCATTGATAATTACAAATATTGTAATTGAAGAAGATTGAATTTTAAGAATAATTGTTTTTATAGAATTATTTATTTTTTTACAACCTAAATATAATTTACTAAATTCCTATTTACCTCATGTGATGAGACGACAGGATCGATGAGGTCGGCGTCGTTCGTCCGCCGGTCAAAGGCAACGCAGCTCCCGTGCCCAAGGTCGCGTTTTCTGAAACGGTCGACAACCCCTGATTGGTCGTGAAGGAGTTGATGATGTCCCGCGAGCGCGAGGGCGTAATTGAAATCCCTAGGCGGGAAAGGCGGAGGGTTTCCGAGGCCGAGGAGGAAATGGCGGGGTGTTTGGGGAGCGAAAGTTGCGTTCCGCCGAGAGACGCGAGGGCTGAAGAGGCCGAAGGTGAACGACCGCCGAGAGCCCGCGCCAACGTCGAGTCCCCACCAGTCAATCCCATGAGATGAGTTCGGTAGGAGTAGTACGGCGAATCCTGGACAACCAACCCGAGTCAAACAAGCAAGGTCAAGGGTCACGGGGGCTTGGAGGGGGCCATAGATGTGTGATGGAGAACCTGGTTGTTTGAACTCAACGTTTTGGCGTGTTGAGATGCTTCCCATTGAGACAAATTCGTTTGATTCTCTCTCTCAAGGGTTTCAGTCAAATATTTGATTTGCCTCTCTGTCCGCTAAAAATTCCATTTCCTCCTTTTACATTTGCCCTTCTTTTTTTAAATTTCAACGTTGCTCTTAAGAGACATTTGACAAAGAGACGACATTCACAATGTTTAAACTAGACCAACGATAAAATCATTAAATAAACGGAAAATCATTCGCTTCATTCGCCAAAAATCATAAGAAATCAAAATATTTACGCCTTTCCTTATAACAAAAACAACATTACAATTGGTTGATATTGACAAATTACAAAATTGAGATCAAAAAATGCAAAAATTCAAGATTTATTATTGAAATTATCTAAAACGCACATTACTTTTGAAAACGATATAATCTGATCAGTCAGTTAAAGACAATGGACGAGCAAAATATAATTTTCGACTCAGGATAAAAGCTAAATATTTACTAAACGAGCAAATACGTATTTTGTTTTAATGTTTAAGTGTATTGAAATGAGATGAGTGAAAATGTATAGTAGACAACAAAGCATGACAATGAATAAATGAATATTGAAAGTATTTTGTTTGGCCATTAAAAAGCAACTCACATGTCTAGCTCGGTCGAGGAGCGACAAGTTGTCAGCGCTGAACGTCAACTTGGCTGCGGATTGATTGGGGAGAAAGTCCAAGTCGTTGGATCGGTTCCCTTTGAGCCTCTCGTAAATGGCCGAGGTCGAGGGAGCGCGGCTCAACCAGGCTCGATATTCACCTGATGTAAATACACCCGTTGAACCCCCAACAAGACCTGAACATACTTTTTACGTCTCAGCCTTCTTACTCTACTCGTGTCCAAAGATGCTCTTAAATGTGAATGTGATTAAGTTCATTCATTCCAGTGATAAAGTATTTTAATTAAAAATATCAATTCAAGGATATTAGGAATAATTAACTAAATTGTTAAATATTAAACTAATTACTATCCATTATTTATTACATATAAATAATATATTAGTATTTAAGTAGTAGAGTAACTACAAATAAAAATACAAGTGAAAAACTACAAGTAATAAATATTGTGAAATTACTCTAATAATAAAAATGAAGGTGGTTAAAGGTGAGAAAACGAGAAAAAGTGTAATTAAAAGTCTAACAATAAGTGAAGTAAAAGTATCTAAAACGTGAGAACAGATAGAGAAAGTAAAAGTAGAAGTGAAAGGTGCAAGAATGAATTGAACCTGAATTGTCTCTCCTGGTGGGTGTTAGAGGTATTTCCGGGGCCGAGGCTGCCCCGTCGCTTTCATCCTGTGAGTCGAGACCTGAGGCGAAGAGCAAAGCTCGTCGCCCGGCAGCTGCCGAGGAAAAGTCCGTGGTTCGTTTGTCAAAGCGAACGCCGTGCTTTCGCCCAGGTAAAGAAATCCCTCCGCGTCCTCGGACGAAATCTCTTGGCAAGGAATTGGATCGTCCATTGGCCAACCCAAGACTTCGCCGTGTGGAGGCCCCGAGTTGATGCAGAGATGACCTCGCTGAGGGCATGTAGTTCGTGGCTTCCGAGTCGGAGGCGTAGTCGAGGATTCGCTTGCTCCGACCGCCACTTCCGCTCCCGCTATTCACAACTCGAGCGCTCATCCCTACAAGAATAGTTATACATTCGAAACTTTGATCTTTTGACCCTTACATAATAAATATACTTCTTATGAATTTCATGCTCATACGCAATAAAATTGATCATAATCTACATATTTATATTCAGTAGTGCTCATTTAGGCAGTCATGAATATGAATACAATAAGATATAAAATAGGAATAATGTTTGTATATCTATTTACTCATGATATAAATCTTTGATATATTCTGATCGAAGAAAAGAGAAAATTTGTGAACGTGAGGTTTGTTTAATGAAGACATTAGGGATTTTTCCCACGTTTCCCTTGCCTTCATAGTAATTTGGTATGGAGAGAGAAGGAGGAAGATTATGAGAAATGATGGAGATTTTGAACAGAATTTCAATATCCTCATTTTAACCCCAAACAGACTTCCTTTACAACTCACGGTGTTAATGGGAAGATAAACCGATATGATAATTTATATACATATACATTCTCCTTCTAAAGAACCCCATGAATAAGGAACCAGACCAATGTAATACATGTATACATACAAGAGCATACACCTCGCCGACTAACTTCATTTTTGAGCCCATTTATTAAAATGGCAATTAAAAGCTTGAGCTAAAATCTCTCAGAAAATGATGTCAGAAGATAAAGTGGGGAAAGGCTCGTAATTTAAAAACTCTCATCACTTGTTTCATTTGTATGGAGACGTCGTAAGTCCTTCATGATGAATTCCCTTCTTTTGCCAAATCTAATTTATAGCATTTTCCCAATGATTGTTTGGACCTCACAGAACGAAGAAGATGATTCAATTTAGATTAACACACTCCGATAAAAAATACTTAAAGTAAAACACTTCTACATAAAAACTCCTAAAAAATAAGGAACGCGGAGAAAGAATGAGCAATAAATTAAATTCACATTTCCCTCTTGCACATCAAATTGAGAGGAAAAGTCCTGAATGAACTCAACGCGGAGTTTCTTTTATTTCCCTTAAAAACTACAATACATTTTTTATCCTCATCCCTCTATCCATGTTGGATGTTTCTTATCCTCTCCAAGTTGGACGTTCAGAAAAGGACGTTCATTACGAACCGACGTGTTGAGACCCTACTTTAATTTCCTCTCATATCTATAACAAATAGACTTACAAGAGTTTACTCACAGTTAAAGTTAGATAGGATGAATGTAGTGAGAGGTCTTTGATGTTTAGTTTATAAGATTGAGTTTAGCTATAAGATTGAGTGTTGTTCTTGTAATGTGACTATCCCTGTGTGATACAAACAACCCGTTCAATTGTATTGACTCCCGCCTTCTCCCTCGCACAAATCTTTTCACATGTCGGGAGGAATCGTCGCGAAAGTTTTTTCCTAAGAGAATTCCAACCACTCATTTCATTACTTTCTTTTTAAAAGAGGAAAAGAGACATTTCTCGACTCCCTCGTCCATTCTTCCCATTGGACAAAGAATGTCAAAGACTCTCTTTTTAATTCCTTTTTTATATCGTTCTTCTCAAAATCTTCCTTACATACGTCGTCGTCCAAAGGGGAGGGTTGCATATTACTGGGTGTTTGGGCCGGACCATATAGCGGCCCCTATAGCGGCTCCTATCTAGATATGGGGTCCCTGTTGCCAATTTTATTCCTCATTCAACTCAAATCATAAATCATATTTAACTTTTTAATGACCAAGAATTTCGCAATAGTGTAAATACAAAAGTTGTTCATCATTATGAGATCTACAAAAAGTTCAAATAAAATTAATTAAAAACTAATAATTAATTTAATTATGAGCGCTACAAAAAATACATTACAAAAAACGCATAATATAAAAGTTGTGTTAAATAAAATTAACTTTTTCACGGTATAATTAAAGATTGTTTGCAGGTTCGATTTTTTATTCAGTATTTACATTATTGAGAAATTCTTTGTCATTAAAAAGTTAAATGTGATTTATGATATTGAGTTGAGTACAAGAGGATAGAGGTGGCAACAGGGCTCCCAATGCATTTTCATAGGCAATGTTAAAGGGTCCGGCCCAGACACCCAGTAATATGCAACCCCTCCTTTCTAGTACCAATATATCAAGAATGACAAGCAAAATGTATTGATTTAATTTATAAAGTTGATTTTTACTAAAAGCAATACGAATGTTATAATATTTAGCAGTAAGTAGATAGTACAGATAGTATTTTGTAAGGCTAAAGATATAACTTTATGCATGAGCTCATTAGTAATATAATGAAAGAATCTCGTCAGTTCGTTTTTGGTCAAAAAAGGAAAGAAAAGATATAGTAGCACACGTAATGTAATTTTTTATGGTCAGTTAGGATAGTTGAATATAAAAGATTCTGCTATATTTGATAGGTGGAATTTGTTCTCATTTTCCCTCAAGATTTTCCGAGATTATAGTTTGGAGTTTTGGGAAGGAGTCGTGTTGAGAGCAAAAGAAGCTTTTTGATCCCAATTTGACCTCCGCAACCTCCGCGATCCAAAAAAGCCCCTCCATTTATTAACAACAAATCGCTCTGAGAAATTTCCGGATTCGCTCGAGCATATCTAATAACCGGATTTTCTTTGAGAGAAAAAAGAATAACACAATACGGGATTTTTTGCAAGGAACGGGGAGTATTTATTAAAAAATCTTATTAGCAAAGTTCTGCGAGTGTTATTGGGAGTCTCTATTTTCCTATTACGACGGAGCCTTGAGTTAAAAGTCATATATGCTGAGAGCAATTTGATGATTTCTGCTTTACAGTTTTTTCGCGATGAGTTTACTTGTTTCCTCTCATTCTCGCTTTTGAGACCTAATGGACTCTTATCACTTTTTACGATTATCAATGCGACAAAATCGTCTTGTAGCCAAAGGAATCTCAACAAAAAGTCAAATATATTTTCTAGTCTTAAATACAAGAGTATTAACTGTTTGTCTATGCATCACGTCTTCACGTCATCACGTGTGGGGCTTAGGTATCTTTATAAATATAATTAGTAGTAGTGTATTTATAAGACTTAAGTATATGAAATATGGAATTTGTCTCTCAAGTAATTTCTAAATGTTCTAATGGGCCATTTAAGTCATATAGAAGGGAATTTAAAAAATGACCTGAAGTGTATCTGGGCGAGGCGAGATGGGCGCGGTAGTCGACGGAGGATCTCGTCCTCGGCATTGATCCGTACCATGTGGGATCCCTCGTCCCGATCCGCTGTTCTGACCCCGTGCGTGGCATTCTTGGCCCCATACGTCCCGCCGCCCTGGCCGGCCGCGGCCCAGTATAAAAAGTATGAACTTTCTCGGCCAAACTCTCCAGCGTCTTGGGATAGGCTCGATCAAACGGAGTGAAATGCCCCGGACCCAATGACCTCGGCTGCTCCGTGATCACCGGTGGCGGCGGCTGATATGAAATTTCCTCATGGCCGTGATGGCCAAACTCCGTCCCGCCTCGCTGGAACCAATCATAGCCCGAGGAAGACCCGCCCAAATACCCGCGACTCGAACTTCCCCTCGGCGGCTCGGGCCTCTCGTAATACTCATTGTAATTGGGACGCCGAATAGGAGCAAAGTCGTTCCCTTGCTGGTGTTGGTGGTGTGGCGGTTGATGCGACGGGGTTTGTTGGTGGATCCCGCTGCTCGTGCTCAAACTCTGGTGGAGGTCCGAGGAATGACGCGGGATTCTTGAGTAGTCCGTCACGTCGGGGAGGAGGTGGGATTGGTGGTGGAGTTGCTGTTGTTGCTGTTGCATTTGCTGGATTTGATACGCATTGGCATAGGTTTGATAAGAAGCGTGGCGCGGGAGGGAAGATTGATAACCGCGACCTCCGCTTGACCCCCCGGCTCCGTAGCCCGGTCGTTGCCCTTGACCTCCGCGAGCTCTTTGGGGGTAATTGAGCGAGGAGTGGAGGCCGTGGCCGTTCTCGTCCCCGTTGGAGTCCAGGTCATAAGGCAGCCGGTCCTCGACCTCCTTTTTCATGATGACAACAGCTGGGGGTTTTGGGCCTTGTGGGCCTTGAGGGCCGCCGCCTTGTTGGTGAACCAACGTCCGGCCTTTCCGTTGTCGGATGGTGAGGACGAGGCGGCGGGGGATTGACATGATGATCACAACGTCGTCGAGACTCATGTGCGTCACGTCCACGAGGTTCACGGCCAAAATCTCGTCCCCCACGCCCAAACACCCAGAGTTGAACACGGCCGACTCGATGGCAATCCGCGAGATGAAAACGCCGTCATAGCGGTCAAGCCCATTCCCTTCGCGGATGTAAAGACCCAGAGTTTGTCCAGGGCGCTTGACTATCTCCACAAAATGAACACTGTGGAGACCGTCCTGTCAAAAGGTCAAGAGCCGTTCAGATAAATCTCTGTAAATTCCTTGCGATCTTGTTCTCGCTTCTTTTCCCTCAATAAATCATCTCTTCACTTAAAACCCCAGAGAACCTTTCTTATAAGGCTACAACCCTCAATTTGATATACGACCATTTTTAGCAAAAATATAAAATTAATAATCTACAAAATAAACTAAGTTTTTCAAGCTCATATTTCTATCATTCATATTATTATTTATTTAAACGGGTTTACACAAATAAAAGCCTCACCTGCATTGAAATGAATTTTTGAACATTGTGCTGGACGGGTCTTGAAAATCCTCTCGGGTCGAGGACACGGACGAGCATTTCCCCTCTTCGCTCCACGGCCCCAAGAGCCGCTGCTGTTGTCGCATCATGGTCATTTTCAACGCACTCCAGCTGGCGGAAAATCTCCGAGGAAATCCCGCTCACCTGCATACAGAAAAAGATCAATGACTCTCAACATTCTTTGGCGGATTCTCCCTCTGATCTGTATCTCGCTTCATCACTGCGTGATTAGAACTCATAATGTCCTATTTCTCTTCCACTCATTTGGCTCATTAAGACTCCAAGGCGTTACAGGTGCTTAATTGTCAAATACTCCCCAGGTACACTCACAATCTCAAAGGACTCGCACTCACAATCACACACATACATACACACACAAAAGCGCTGATTTGAACCGTCGGTTTTATTTCATGGTAAAGAGAAGGAGTTATTATACAGCGTGACGTTTATATTAGCCAAGAAAGTCAAATGCGCTAACTGTAATCCGTAGGAAAAATAACTAATACACTGTGTACTGTACACGCAACTATAATACATATTTGGGTTATTTTGGCAATAAGTGTTTAAAAAGAGAGTTTGACAGTTTGACAGACCCGGCATTTCACCGCGGGTCAAATTAAGTAAGAGTTTTTCCCAAACCCCACATCTTTGGGAGGAATTCCTCAAATGAAATGGAACATGGAAACCCTCTCACCCCGTTCATAATATTCAAATACTCACACACACGTCCCAATACTCATTGATTTCCATTTCATACATTTTCCGCAGTTTTCTCTCCGCTCGCGTTGTACAAGAAATCTCGAGAGAGCTCAGCCGACATGTCACTTGGTAAATATAGGGATTGATATACCACCAATCCATTAGTCAATATATCCTGGATTTGGTTTTGAAAAGAATATTTCTTATTTGGTTGTCAAGATAAAAATATTGACAGGAGGATATGTGTTGGATTACTGTAGAATCCTTTTGTAATGAATTCGGATATAGTGAATCTTCGGTTATAATGAACAAGATCAAGAAGTTCTGACAAAAAGATAGGCTTTATAATGTTAAAGGGTTCGGATATGATGAACTCCTTTTATGTGAAACTTGGACTTTAATGAATGAATTTAAAATCCCCTTAATGAACTGACTCCTGATGTAATGAATGATCTTGGTTCCCAAACCACCAAATCTCTGCAAAAATTGTACTTAAAAAATATTTAAACTTTCATTTGACATCTATTTGATTTTTACAAAATATTAAAGATTGAAATGTCTACCAAATGAGAATATAAACAAATGTTCAAGTTTGAAGGATTTTCATGATAGGTGAGATGCAAGACTAACTATTAGGCAATATAATAAACAAAAATTTGTTCATTAAATGTGAGGTAAAATTATATTCATGCTGTAACTATCAATTTTTGACCAATATTGAATAAAGATATAATACCAGGTATATTTTTTAAATAGAATTTAAAAATGTCATTAATAAAAATGTTCATTGTCCTTTTCTTTGAATAGGAGATTGGAGAATGAAATTACAAAGAAATATGCGAATTTACCCCGTCAAACTATTAATTCGATTTATTTTATATTCGAAATAAAGTGATACTTAATTTCTCAACATATAATAATCATAATATTATTTTTATTGGGTTTCTTGCCTCTTGAATATAAATAAATTTATTTATTAATAAATTTTGATACTTCCGATATAATGAACTTCGGTTATAATGAACGGAATTAACCGGTCCCTTCAGATTCATTACATTTGGAGTCTACAGTATATAAATCAAAATAGAGATGGGAAAGTCTCTATTATGTAATATGGGCATGAATGATATAGCAAGGAAAAATATAAATATTTTTACTTCTCGATTCAGCAAAAATGTCTATTCCCTAATTTAATGCATTTTATTTGACTCTAAACTTATTCGAATCGTAAATTACTCAAGAAATTGAAAGGCCTCGCTTATAGCAATATAAAGACCAAATAAGATCCAATGAAAAGTTAATATGCTTGTGAATTTATGTAGTAGTAATGAAGGGCATAAAAGGAGAATATACCTAAATCTAAATGTATGGATAATGATCAAAGTGGAAAATATAAAAAAATGTTGGACCTTTCTGAAATCGGGTTGTAAGACCATTTGCGGTAAATCCGTTCCTCTTCCTCTGCTGCCCGGCGGAATGGTGGAGGCCAATTGACCAAGTTGGAGTCGGCGGGGAGACGCCGCTGGTTCGGCATGGGAAGGAAAATCCCGACTTCCGTCCTGCAACAGACAAACAAAAACTGAGTTAAATACAAAAAATTATAATTACTCGTTTCTTGAAGTTGAGCTCAATATCATCAGTTAGGTTTGCTTAGTTTTGCTTCGCATCTTTATAAATAATGATATTCTGGTTCATTTCGATGAATTAAGAATGAGTATATAATTAATTAATGAATTACATTCTGTGTGACTTTCTTCTTGCTCGAACGAAAACGCGAGAAGAAACAAACCCCCGACCCGCATTGGGACTTGGGCAATTCGTACGCCGTTGTCTCACACATTCAAATTCTCAACTCAACCTCATCATTCAAATCACACGCCGATTTTTTTCCATATTCCAATTTGCACTTTCTTGAATCTTTTGAATAATCCACAAGTAGTAACAATTGTTACCAATTCATTTTGGAATAATTCTTGTAAAATCACGTAGACATGTTTGACATTGTTGGCATTTAGTTAGGAAAACTCTTGACTCTTCTTAGGCTATTTATTAATTCCTATTTATTGTGATTGGAATTAAATATTAATGTGAGTGGAGAAGAGCATTAAATGCTAGTCAAGTGAATTAGTGAATATTTGGTAAAATATGAGAGAGATTGTTAAAAATTGTGAGTGTTTGGGTATGAAGGGAGGGGAGCCGCACCCAGCAGAGGAACCTTCGACCAACACTATCACTTCCAAGCCCTCAGACTGAAAAGTCGATTCGAGAGAAATTCATTCCTGAGCGGTGGAGAAATTTCTTCTCCTTCCTCTGCTCCTTCTTTCTCTTCCACTCCTTCACTCAATTAACTTCACCGTCACTTAAATTATAGCTCATTCGAATAATTCAACAACTAATAATGGAAAACTCGATACAAATTCCCACACTCCCAATGAGTCTCATAAGAATTTTAAATAACTTTTTAAAAATTAAATAAAAGTTCTTAATTAAAATTACTCAAAATGTAAAACTCGACTTTTCATGACGTAAAATATCAAGATCTTCCAATATTTTTGTTAATCTATATAACCCTTTTATATTTATTGGTTAGATCAGGTCAGGTTATTTTTCCTATACTGTTTAATATAATTGATAATTTTTCCCTCTCTCTCTCTCTTTGTAATTCACTGAGATAAATCTTAATAGGAGAATATGAATAAAATTGAATAAGACTTTTTCTGGATTTTAGCGAGGAGGTTAAATCGGCGGGGTTGGCGGGTGTCTTTGGGTGAGGTTGATATTTTTGAGGAGAGTTGTTGAGTGTTTGGGGTTTGAGAGGGAAGTGGCCGGGCGAGAGCGAGGGCGAATGTTGCCAAACTCCGTGCCCGTCCACGAGAAAGCCCCATTGAGAAAGAAGGCGCCAGGGCTGAGGGACCCGAGAACCCAAAATTGAGAAATCCGTGTGTATGATAACATTAGACTCTGTTTTCCCACGACTATTCCATCCATACTAGTCAAAAACAGAGTTTATTGCCTTCATTATTCACACTCATACGAGGGCGAATAATCTACGAGCTCTTTATACAAACACATACCTGCCCGACATGTCAAGAACACACACTAAACTTTATACATGCGAGTAGTGTACTTTTTGTACACATAGCAGTTATTTAGAACCCCAAAGTCATACTGTATAGCGTCATACAAATGCGTTAAAATACTATATGCGTATCTCAAATCCAACTCGCTACACAATACCGCATCATTCAATAAATAATATAATAAATAAACTCGGGCTATTGGACTTTTAAAGTTCTCAATAGGCCAATCCAATGAAACCCGCCATGAATAAATTGTAGAATTGAAAGCTGAAGTTTCTTGCTTCCCAAAACTACCAAATAGGTTCAAGTAGCTGATTGGGAGAAAGTTGATGAGGGAGCGGATATGCCATAAATACGTTAAGGTTAGCGAGAGATGTAATTACAGGCGTACTTTCTCCCCTTTTCTCCTCCTTAATTGCGCCCAATGTCTGAGAAATGGAGTGAAAAGAATCATTTGCTTTCAACACAAAAGAGAGAATTCTTTTAATACTCCAACCAATTCCTTAAATCTATCCTATAATTCCTCAAATTAAGGTTTTAGAATTCACAAAGATCGATCAAAACCTTTGTAATATGCCTCATTACATAGCCAATATAGTGAAGCTTATTAGATCCCATTTTTACATAATAAAATTCATACCAGAGTTATAAGTATATTTACATTATGGCGTCTTTACACAAGTAGAAAGTCTACTAGAATTATTCCAATTTGAGTGACTTTTAACATAATATTTAAACACTGTATGTTTATCTAGTATTTTGACTCTTATATTACTTTAAAGTATTTGCTTACTTCTGATCAAGTTCTTATTGACTTACATTTAATATGTTCGAGATTCACTGATGTTGAGCTGAGGATGTTTAAAAACAAAGGTTGGTTTACATATTTAAGCATTAGAAGAGATGAAGGAAGAAGCTCTGAGGTCTCTCGGAATTGTCGTACAGTGAGAGTATGTAAATAGGATGATGTGTAGATAAGTGACTACTTGGTGGAAGTATGTACTTACGAGGGAAAAGAACCTCGTCCTTAACATCAGAGTGCCCGAATAGAGTTCTTCCTTCTGCACCATTTTCTTCCACCTGTTCAATAAAGCGTCTCCTCGCCCAACGCCATTCCCATACACAAAGTAGAAGAAGAAGAGAGAAGGAGCAAATGGGAGTCGAAGGAAAGAAAGTGATAAAAAACCAGTCCTGTTGACTCCCCAAGACTTTTACAACTCTTTCGCCCAAAATCTCTACCACTTGCTATGAATCATTCGAACCTAACAACTTCATTTGCTTTCATGGTTTTAATACCTACCATACCGAATAAAATACGAAATTACACTTGTTCGACAGAGAATCTTGACCACAATGTTTAACTAAATACATTGTGTTAATATTTAATAAAATAATAATTTTAAAATATTTCATTCGACAAGTCGATCAAAAATTTAATTTTCATTTTTAGCAAGATTTCCCGTGATTTGAATTCTCTCTGAATTAAGTTATTGTAATTATTAAATTATTAGTAGCGATTTATTACGCACCATTACTACTACGGTATGTATTAGAAGTATAGCTATTTACTTATCGTTAGTTTCATATAAGTTAATTACTCCACTGGATATTTAATAAGGAAATTGTGAAGTTAAAAGGAATAAGTTTTTAGCTCTGGTGATATACAAGTGATTCAATTAGTCCTTTCGTGTCCTCAATTGAGAGATGAAACGGAAGGATCAATTTGCGACTTGACATTACTTGTACATTATGAAGGTTGTGTTGTAGCCAAAGATTTGACATCATCACCGTGGGAGAAGACTCCTGGCTAATAGTATTAAGTAGGAATAAGGCTCAAAACTTGGATGAAAAGGATAATTGAATCTCGGAGTCTATGAATTTCAAAATGCTACTCTATGAGAAAATATTTCTCAATTTGAGTTCCTCGTACTAAGGATTTTTTGTGAGAATATAGGAAAACTGGCCTATCTTATTAACTAATGTATTTTGACCTCTCAATAGAACAAAAGCGTAAAATCTAATAAGAGGTATAAAACACTTGTTTTTAATAAACTTAAATAAATACTGACAATGAGGATAAAAAGTTGAAGATTCTTTTAGACACTTCAAATAAAATGTAATGACTTACTAAACTCACTAAATTCAAAACCCTATTTGAATTTTCAAAGTTGAGCTCAAAGGTAAAGAAAATAATTAGGGTTTTTTTAATTGTGAATCCTATATAACCCGACGCTTGTTTGCCCCATTGGGAAATAGGAAAATGAAAGGAGAAACCATTGGGCAAAGTTGGGATAATATAAATGAGAAGTTGAGCTCTGATTGTTCAATTGAATGAATTCAAAGGAGAAGCTCCTTGTTGGAATGAAATTGAATAAAGAGGTCATTTCTCTTCTCCTCCAACGGCATGATTTCGAATTAATTATCTTTCATTTCTCTATTTAAATACTCTCGCTTTCTCTCTCATTTTCCCCTCCCTAATTCCATCTTCTCATTATTAACATAATTAAACTCTTCGCGAGCACAACTCGCCCGCAAATGCAAACAGTACAATACAAACAATGTCATTCAATCAACGCGAATAATACTAAAACCCGCCTTTTACATTTATAATTGTACTCTTGTTTTAATTAGTAATAAGTAGATACATTATATTTATTGCTAAACACTAAGTGAGCTGAACACTGTGTGAGTATAAGTATTTACAGTCTAACTAACAATAAGTGCAGTCAATTGGAAAATAAATATAAATATGCATTTAGTTTAGGTATACAATACATTATAGAATATTCAAGAGATCTGACGAGAGGATTCAAAGGTGATGGTTCTAATCGCCGTAGTGTAAAGATGAGGGGATCGATTGAATGTGTGTGTGTGTGGACGAGGGAGTTTCCTTTTGTCTTTACTACGAAACCCCCGGCTTGGATGTTGCCAAAAGGGAGGGAGCTGCTCCTTGTAGAGAGATCAATAGGGGAAGGAAAGCTCCCCTCCGAATTCTCCCGAAACTCGCCCGGGTCAAAAACCTTATTCCTCTCCATGCAACTACCCCGGCTCGTCTCTCCAATCCATTTAAGACTCTCCGCACTCACTTCTCCCTACAAGTCCTTCCTATGCTCACTACCGACTCTGGACTTCCCAGACGATTCCTCACCAAACTATCCCAACTATCAATGCCCTCAGACTCCGGACATCTCCCAGTACTATCATGTACGGAAGAGACTTTCAAAATACTCTAAAGTATACACAGTTGTGAGTAGACAGACCTTGTAGTGACTATTACTAAAGGTTTGTGAGTAAGTATTAGAGAATAGTAAGTACACAGAGTAGTAAAGTATAGAGTAAAGTATAGAGCGATAGTGATCTTATGTGAACGAGACTTGCGAGTCTTGATGGCAGAAGTTGAGAAAGCCGGGAGAGAAAGTCTGGGATGAAATGAGTCAAAATCGAAGCAAATGTAATTATTAGCCCAATAACAGACTGTACTAACATACATTTCCTAATTTACGAACAAGCTCGGGCGGCTCATTAAATATTGACTCGGTGCATATAGGGAATTTGGCTAGTCTCCTACGCTTCAACTTCCTCAGCATATGAACCTTCATCATTAGAAACAAATTCCACGTTGCGTATAAATCGAGGCATTAAACATACATGGAATGGATACATGCATACTCATTGTATGTACATACCTGTGTTACCTACCCTGCTATAAATTTTATAATACATTAATATAAATTGCATCGAATTTTGACTTTATAACGTGAATGTTGTATTCGCACAATTGGATACGTGTTATTTGAAGTAGGTGGCTATTGGGAGTGTATTTATTCTTTCTCGGCATGCCATAGCTCTTAAATGGAGACTATGGGGAAATCGGGGTTAATAATATTGTTCTAAATGATGGTTAAAAAGGGACTAACTTCCTTTTATATTTGGGCTGTTGAATAAGGGCGAGTTGAGGTGATCGGACATGACGAGGAACATGAGGTTGCAGGTTGGAGATCGAACATTTTTTATTTCTTTTTTACTACATGTGTCTATACATTGGAGAATAATAGTAATATAGGGAGATGAAACAGAAGATAGGAAATGTCTCGGTCTTGGATCCAGGTGGATGAGGAATTGAAACAAAAGACAAAATGTAGTTTGTGCCAAAAAGTTTCTCTTATGAAAAAAGAGAAAAGAACTCGTATTCTCTTTTAAGGGCGGAAGTGAGGAAGAAAAAACTTCCGTTCTCCTTAGAATTCCATTTCCTCGCTTCTTCCGACCACTAATTCAACCTTTAGTTTTAAAAAAAATTAATTTTTATTCTAAAAAATTCATGCTCAAAGAGGAATTGAATCTTTAAAAATATTTCATTATTAATATTTGAATATTTGATCCCATTTGAAAATCCTTTTAAAATAAATAAATTTTATTTAAGCCGTTGTTTCTATTAGAAAACCAATAATGCATTTAGACGGAAAACTAATGGTACACTCATCTCGGTAATTAATTAACTTAAAATTAAGTCAAATACAAGGTTCGAAGCGCTGCTTCAAGAGCTACAACTCTCTACAACTGGCCAAATTTTGATTTATCAATTGTCCTTCGAATGGTTAAATGATTTAAGCAATTTTCAAGGAATCTTTAGGTACATTCATCTAAGTAAATGCACATACTACTAAAGTTTAGTTAGTCTGGGCTTAAAGAGCTTTTTTTCCGAACAACTCTCTTTTGGTCGAATTTTTCAAAATTCGATTCTTAATTTTATTTACCACAATTAAGAATTTTGGGAATGGATGGAACTTGGAAATAATTTGATGAGAAAATGAAATCTCCATGAGTTTCAACCTAAAAACATTTCTCCTCTTTTCCTTTTTGTTAAATTTTCAAAATTGCGTGAAATTTACCGAGTTTTTCCTTGAAATCACTTCATTTTCTCAATCACCCAGATGCTATTAATAACGAAAATGGTGAAATAGTCTAATTGAGCCATAGAAATGATAAAAAGAGTAAAAAAAGTGAATTTCTGAATAAGCAGCTATTTTAACAAACCCTTAAATATAAAAAATTAAAGATATTTTATAAGATACAACTTCTCCAATGATTTACAGATTCTAATATATTTAGCTGTCTAATAATGCAATTGATTTAAAGATTAGTCAAAGTGCGTGGGAGTATTTGTGGTTGAGAGTTGAAAAGATCATTTAATGGAACTTCCCACTCAGCCTCCTCTCACGCGATGGCGAGTTGAAGATGAAAGAGCCAAAAGCTCCTGATCAAATTCCAACGAGCATTCAATTTAAGACTCCTTCAAGGCTTTTGTATAAAAAATTAAACCTTTCCCTCCCATATTATTAAATTCTTTTTAAACTTAAAATACGCATTGGAAACATCCGAATTCTCTTCACCCTCATCTACTTATGCTAAATAGACCATAGATATAATGTGCATATATAGTGAGTATAGGCTGGTTAAACGCTGGGTCCTCCGATACACGAAGAAATGTTTTGTTAAAGGGGAAATGCGTCTTCCTTAACTTGTTTTATACGTTACGTGATTCCTCGTTCATTGGAGGCAGAGAGGCTCTTTATGCCGAGTCGTGCACGACACACGAAAGAAGTCTGGAGAGGAGGAAGATGCATCGGACAGATAAGTCCAAAGAACCAAGTTTTTGAACTTTCCAAAGGGAAAATCTCCTGATATGCTCGTATAAATTCATAGAATATTTAAACTCTCTTTCCTCCCCTCTTCGTTTTTCATCCTACACTCTTCTCCTTTTACCTATATGGCCTTTCAGTGTAGAAACGCGCCTCCTTCTTGAATCCTCAAAAACTCAAGAGTGAGTTGGAAAAGTGAAGATCTATTGTTGCCTATTTTTCTCCATTTTCCTCCACCTTCTCTCGCCAATGTCCCAATCCAATAAAACGCCGCTTTTCATGACGAATATGACACTGGAATTTATGCACTGCATAAGTACAACAAACACTTCCTATGGACTTCTATACTTACTTACTTTTACTTATATATCAACAGTTACAAGCAATATATTAATACATATTATAAATTTATGAAAAGAAAGATTTTTGGCATACAAGTTGGTTAGCGTATACCCATAAAGCTACACAGAATTTTAATGGAGATATTAAACTCGCGAGCTGCGAAGAGAGTCGTCGAGGAAAGATAGTCGAGATGAAAGGTTTTATAAGGGAAAGCTTGGATTCTAAGGAGAACATGGGGAATTCATTGGAGAAAGTGCGAGGAAAAGGAGAACCAGCGATACGAAGCGGAGAAAGGGGAAGACGGATAGTTTAAGGAATAAATTCGGGAGATGGACCTTGGTTCGGATCACCGCGAGGGCGACGGGAAGAGAAATGAGGAGGAGGTTCGGTGAATTCCTCAACCTCACTCCCAATTCATTCGGCTTTCAATCCCAATGAGTCAATCCCAGGATTTCAACTTCACTTTCAATTTCAACTCTCCGCGTCTCTTCTGCCTAATCATTTAGATCCGATTTGGCTCCGAAAATCATCATTTTAATCGAATATTTCCACAATATAAACAATTCAATTTAATTGTATTTATCCTAATAGACTTTATTAAAATATATTTGATTGGTAATTCTTTTAATTTGTCGTATATTTAATGAATTATAAGAGAATTGAGTTAAAGTAACCTAACTCTAACAAGTACCTAGTCTAGTCACCAGTTATAATATATTGAAAATATTGATTTAAAAAGTTATTTGAAATATTTATTCAAAATGTAATATACAAAAATGTTGCTTAATATGTGCCAATTAAAACGGTATATCGCATATTTAAAATATCCTTCCTTGTTCTTGACACCATGCTTAAGACAAGTGATAGACTTGTCAATGGTCGCACGTACTTGCTCAATAGGGTATTACTTCTATTTCCACAAATCTTGTTTCAGGCATCAAGTTCCAACTTACTCCAAATGTCATACTTCAACGGATTCAAATCCGTTAATTCGGGTAATGCGGGTGATGCACGAAATGACGTTTGGGATATTGTTTTATTGTGATGGAATCCTGTTCTAATGTCCAATTTATGTCTTTAAAAAGACCGCTGTAAAGTGTAAGAATAATTGGGTCAGGGTTTTGACCAAATCATTTGGACCAGTGAAAAAAGATCGAAAAAATTGAGAAACTTATCCTTCTCATGTTAAAACCAAACTAAACCTAAAGCTAAATAATGCGACATTAAATGCTGTAATGGTTAACTTTGTTTATGGGATGTGAGAATAAAGTGGCGTCCCTTAAGGCGACATAAAGGAACGAGTGCGCGAAAGCGAAGAAAGGAAAAATGTGTCAAAATTGTTGGCTGGACATGGTACATCCGTGGTGCTTGTATTTGAATTTAAAAAATCCACCTATTTTGTATTTAAATTCTCTTGATCTTAAATTATGGATAAAAATGTAAAATGGTGGGAAATTACAATAGAAAATGATGCTTATTTGAATTTGAACGATATTCATGTAAGTTTCCTCTTAAGGAAAAAGTTTAGATGTTGGGATGAGGGTTAAATCAATAAGCCCTTTATTTATATTACTTTCTAAAAAACTCATTTTTATCTCATTAAAGTGAAAGTTAACGGGAGAGTTTACGAGAATCTTTTAATAATTTTTATGTTCCTCACTTAATTCCCCTCTAACTCTTAATTTTTTCTCTTTGCAGAAAGACATTTAATTGGTTCTCTTAAATATGTAATCAAGTTAACAAGTTATAATTAATAGCATACGTAGAAAAGCATAGAATATCTTGATCTTGAATAAAAAAAAGTTTATGCTTGTTAAAAAGAGCAAAGCAAAACATAGAAAGTTTCATAGTCTCGGAGTAAAGAGAATTATAAATCATGTGATGTGTAGGCGTAATGTAATATTATGTGATTTGGATGAGTTTCAAAGTGGAGTTTCCTCTGTTGGAGATCTCCGTAATTCCCTAATCTTGTTTTCCACAGTTGACAATTTCGAAATATACCAAATATACTTATGTACGTTTTATTTAATGTTAGAGTCACGGTTAAAGATAAGAGAGTCAAGAATATCGGAAATTAAGGAAGTCGTTTGGATCGATGAGAAGAGCAGGGGGCGTAATTCATACGCTTCCTTCCTTAAATTAAACTTACATTTCTCTCTTCCTCTCATCATATTTATCTACCAAGGAGGGATGACATGACACAGTGTCTTGGCTCAAGGATCCAAAACAAAGAGAAGTTCCAGTTTATGTTATGAGCAAACACATACATGACGTTCCTATATACTTATACTCACTTGTTCGGGTGAGTAATAGGCTAAATTGACTCTAAGAAGGCTCTTGTAATTAAATATCTTTTCCACGTTCATCTTTTCCATTATTCGAAATTGTAGAGGAAGTTCATGGAATAAATGACTCAAATTACGTCCTTTTAAATTCCCCTCATTTGATAATAATAATTGATGACATTGTAAGAGAGTTCCATCGCGAGTTTGGTTGAGGGAAAGTACGGGCTTTTGAGAAATACCATGTAATGTATCGCTCTAATTAGGACTGAGCTAGTCTCTTAAATGTCAATTAATATTAACGTATGTCTCATGTATTGTTTTCCTTTTAAAGTTTATATGACTTTAGACATAATCACCAAATATAACTCACTTACATGCATGATGAAGTATTGTATTTATATAAGCAATGTAAAAATGTAAATGTTGAAAGAATTTATACTCCGTAATATTTTACGTCCTTCATAAAGTTTCTTATCTACATAAATAGTGTGTATAGCACATTTACTAAATAAATGGTTTCTCTTTCTCCAACTAAGCACATGAAATGCTTATTTGATGTTTTGAATATTTATTCTTTCACATTTCCTTCAAATGCTCTAACGCTCGTCATTTTCCTTTCTCTCAATTTCCTTCAATTAAAAGTGACGCACGGGGAGTCAAGCTGAGCGAGTTTTAAAAACTTGTTTGGGAGAATTTAGAGATGGAAAGTTTGGACGTGAAGTTGAAAGGAATTAAAAAACCAAGTATAACCTTCCTGAGAGATGAATGCGCAGTAATTGAGAAAAGAGCCAGGAATGGAGGTTGCACATTAATCTTGGCTTGTTCTAATAATGCACACGGCGAAGCTCATAAGCTCACCCCCCTTTAAGTTCTTTATACTTCTAAATAGTATATGAGCCATTTAAGATGAAGGATTTAATAACGACAAGTTTTTCCACAAACTTCCAAACTTTTCTACTTACGTATAGATTTTAAGTACAAAGTATACATTTTAACCAAGTATTTTGCTAGTTGTATCAACCGCACCTGCATGGATTTAATTGTGAGTTTAACAAGATGGATTTCTCTCCATGTCTTTTTTGACTTTTCTTTCACCGTTTCACCCCGCCTCCATCCAATTCCAATTTTATTCAATTGGATGTTCAAAATGCTCTCCTGATCTTCTCGGGTCGCTCGAGAGTTTCATTAAGAGAGATGAAGGACAGATGAAGTGAGTTTAGGTAAATGGACATAAGACCCTTGTCTCAATCAATGGGCTTAATTGGGGGAAATAATTTAATTTCTCAGAATCTGTTTGGGGATAATTAAGGCTCATTTCCCACACGTTGTGAAAACCCTCGGCGTGATCCTCACCAGTCGCGGCTCATTAGGAAGGCCGACTCGAATTCCTAATTAATTACCTTCTTCACTTTCTCTTATTACTAATTGCTAAACTAATTACCTTCCACATACACATAACGAAGATCTCTCGCATGGCCAAATACGAACTGACTCCTTTCCAATTTCATTTCCAATCCAAATGTTTCTCCAGGCTCTCAAACCGACTCAGGAAAGTGAAACAGTTGAGTCACTTGGCCACATCGTGTTCATATGAACTATACTCTTTAGTCTTGACTTAGTGTTTGATTATAGAAGTTCATGAGTTAAGAGCTAATGAAGCTAATTGGAAATTGAATATGAGAGAAAAGAGGTTTTAGACCTTTCGGCGGCCGCAGCACAACATAGGATAGGATGAGTTATGAAGTTTGTCGACGAGAAGGCGGATGGGCGGGGAAGAAGGGAGAAAACTCAATTCTTCTGTCTTGAACGAATTGGGTAGCAAGACCATGGGACCAGCACGTTGATGTTCCTTCCTCGTTCCTGTAAAATGGTAAATGTTGTTAAATACGCAATAAATTAAATTTCATTCCTCACCGTCTCTCCATTTAATTTTACAAGTCTAAGCTTCAAAATATTTGAGAATTTAAAAGCCAATTTTCACGGCAGATTAGCAAGAGCTATTCATGCCTGTTTCACGGATCTACCATGGTGTGAATGCAATCTGTAATGGAATCTGGAGAGAATGGAGGGAAAGACAAGTAGAAATTTATACTGGAAATATTAACTTGTTTGTAATATGGAAGTATAACTTGTTAGTAGCGTTGCAGTAAATGTAGGGCATGTTGAGGTAAGAATGTGATTTCATTTCCTTTGGGTGTAGATGAAAAGGATGACGCAATGCAGGAGCACCGCTGATCATCAACTCACATATTTCAATAAAGAAATTTCTAATAAAATGGAAAAGTGTCACTTCGGATGCGACTCTTGCAGAGAAACTATGTATGTAATATTTTTCAAGAACATTAAGTATATACGCCGCACCCAAAAAGGTTCAAATCCCTTTGGAAAGTTCCACAAAGTTTCTTTTTCCTTTCTCAAGAGGAGAAAACTTCAATGGCCCTTCACACACCAAAAGAGAGGAAGAAATGAAAAGTACGCTTCTCCCTACCTTTCCTAGTAATTATAGTCGGAGACTCGACGCTCTCTGGGAAAAAATCATTTTCAAAATTGAAAACAACTTTTATACCTTTAAAACCCATAAACATTTTTTCCACTTTCATCTCTCCCTTACATAACTATAACTAACTCTATACTTACAAAACACATAACACAGTGCTGGGACTTGTGTTCACCTCCAATGGTTTCCCTTATCTCACACGTACACATCACCCAAGGTTCCTCTTGAGGTTCCTCATGTGTACGTCCGGATTAGAAAAGAAAGAGCATAAATATGTATTGACTGCGGCGAGCTCTCCACTCACGCACTCGGCTCTAAACAACCATTGGACCCAACACAAAGAAATCCCTCTCTTTAATACATTTACACTTTTTTATCACGTCCTATCCCAAAGAAATAAAATGTGGAGCTCGTATGTAAATATACCCAAGTCTATCACTATCATATAAAAGTATAAACTGTATAAAATTTAATACAGTACGAGTTTTATAAAAATACCGTGATTTTCTACAATCTCAAACTACTTAAGATGCTTGACTTTCCTAATATTATGTAACAATGTAAGTTGTAAGTCAGTGTAATATACTGTACTATCCTGTAATACGTATGTAGTAAGTTTTATACTAGCAGTACATTATTAGGTCATATATACATCTGACCTCCGAAAAGTATAAATTTTTCACGTGTTTCACCTGTGTATTCCTTAATATATTGAGTTAGTATTTTCCTTTGGTTTCGTGTCCTACTAGCATGTTACAATGTGTTTCACTTTCCTGATAGAAATCTACTGTTGCTAGCATTCTTGTTAAAGGTAACTCTGAAATATGCAGACGTGGAGGAAAACGTCTTGGCATACGTATAAGACATGAAGGAGCAATAAACCGGCCATTATAAATAACCATCTCGAAATAATATATACAGAGAGGAGGATCTAAATATGTATCAAATATATTGTTATTACTCTCCCTATCTCTCCCATCTATTCTATATGAATAGAGGAAGCCATAAAATAAACATCTTTTCATTTCCTCTTCTCCAATTCCCTTCTTCAACCTCCGAGCGTCTCAGGCCGAAAGACGACGGAAGAGTAAATTCAGCCCTTCTAAATAATATCTTTCTCTCCATAAGAGGCTTAATTCTCAATAATCTAAAAGCAATTTCTCTTTCCCTCCGCCGTCTCCTCTGTCTTCTTCTGGAAGACTTGCTAAATACAAAAGACCAAGTTCACAATACAAAATATGCGAATCGCACAGAAGAATGGATGAGCAAAGGAGCTGTGTAGGCAAATGAGCCTCGGGCGTCTTTTCAATGGCTCATTTTTTTTCTTTTTTAATTCCTCTAATTAGCCAAATTCATATTGTATGAAAAGGGATTTCTCTCTTATCTGATCATTCACATCGCGGACTTATTAGACGCGTACAAGGGAGGAGGTGAATTTCCCCCGAAAGTTTCACGGATCAATAAGTCTTCTCATTCACTCTTTCATCCCCCACGCCAAAAACTCTCCCATCAACTCTCGACAGGGGACGATACCCCCAAAGACCCCTCTTATATAGATAGATATAGACTCTATGCTCATCATTAGAATATACTCTTCCAGTTCTTGAATGAGACCCAAGCTAACTTTAGTTGGCGAATGTATAGAGTATACAGTCTAGTATATGAGCCATATTGGCATCCCGTACGCATACTTTTCCCTCTCCTCCATCTTCTTTTGATATACTTAGCCAGGCTTGAGAGAGAAGAGGGAATTGTGGAAAATAATAAGGATGAGTTTCTCTATTAGAACTTTTTATATCAAGTGTTGAGAGACCTAAGTTTGAGTGAGAGAGATATGCAGAGAGATATAAGAGCGACTCCATGGGCTTGATTCGGCTACCGTGGGGTATTTGAGTATGTGGAATAATGGGAAATCCCACCTTCCCTTTTCCCTCCCTCGCGTGTGTGTCTCCATTTTCATTTCTCTGTACGCCGATGTACCGGGGGAAAGTACGAGAAACTCTCGTACACTCACGAGGAACTCGACTCTCGTATTCTCCTCGCCGCTCTGCTCTTATCAACTCACTATACCCTTCAAACACGACGAGCTGGAGTTCATATACGCTAAATATTTAGTATCGAGTACCTATGTATTAGTTAGTACGAGTAGCAGATTACATGGAATATGAGAGGAGTATAGGCGGACTATAAGAATGCATTTTAGTTTTTAAGGTTGAAGAGAGTTTTGCATAATATTATGTAATATTGATATCTCGCCTTGTTCGATACGCCTATCCTTTTCATGCCTATGAGTTATGTAAGCTCGCATATCATCAATTTAAATGTTGATGTTTGGGGTTAGGGCTTTCTTATCGATGTTCACGGCTCTGTTGCACTTCCTCCTTTTATTCAAATGTCACACGGAGGAAAAGTTAAACATTTAGGGAATTTCACGGGCCAAGGACCCACCCAACCTTTCTGCACCTTACAATACTCAACTTTCACTCAGAGCCAACGAAATATTTGAGCTTCGTTAAAAGACTAGGTTAGCAGACTTGGCTAACATCGAATTGGCTTACTGACTTCGCTAACTAACTTGGATAACAGACTTGGTTTTAACTGGAAATGGCTAACATACATGGTTAACCTAATAGTAGTTTATTAACGAGGCTTCAAATGCTGGATTTCCAGATATTAGGATGATGATTTGCGAGATATTCATGTTGCTTGAGAATTATTTAGCAGAGGGGTAATGAGGGGAATGATCATTAAACGGAGTCGTAAAAAACAAAAGTTTCTGACTTACATTCGGTTGGCGACGGAGAGGCCAAAGGAGTTGTTGAGTCAATGCCTAGCCGTGTTTTGTATTTCCGGTGAGGATTGTCAGTTTGCCGAGTCACTCCATATTAATTCCGCCACTCGTTGCTCAATTATTTAAATGCTTATTTACTCGGGAGTTCCAGGGAAGTACCCTTTTGTTTTAATTACGCTTTCTTCTTTCCACTCCTCCATTCCCCTCATCCTTCCCCATCGAATCGAGCCCTTATTCAATAAACAAAGTTCACTGACTTACAAATCATTCAAATTTTGTACTTTCAATAAGATTCATAACTGAGATATAAGACATAAGATATAAAATCTTTTTTGTGTAGAAATTATACAAGGGTATAAAACAGTTTGAACTTAAGTTCTCACTTAATTGTTAATAATATAATGCGAAATTCTGGATATATTTATTTCCTTGTGTAATAATTTCTCTTTTATCATATTGAGGAGGAATAATAGTAGTTTGTTTACACGCGTATACACATAAATACTTGTAAATTGACTGTTTAATAAATCGAGTGTTCAATTTATATGTTAATGTGAGTTTGCTCTTTGGCTTGCCTTATATAAATACGGATATTTTCTATATGGTAAATAAGATGATTCAGTGGGACATGATATCCAATTAAGTTTGGGTTCAATATGTTGAGTGTAGTAAGCCGAGTTTAAGCTAATGAATGGATATTTAAATTAGTTGTGGAATACTCAAGGTAAATATTAGTAATTAGTGATGTTATAATTAGTGATGATGGCAGTGAAGCTGAGGCACGTGGGGGAGGAGGGAGAACAACTGACACAGAAGAACTCTCCCGACTTTCTCCCACATACTGACGGGCGGAGACGACGGAACATCCCCGAGCCCAACAGCGCACTCGCCGTCCTCTTTGGCCCTCAAAACATCCTGCACCCTTCCGGACTCCAAATAAATGATTTCCCCTATTAATTAACCTCAAAAGTAAATGACAATTGAGGACGTCGTTCATCTGGCGCTAAAGTGGAACGAAATTACCTAGAACCACCGCCTATAGGCACATTAATCAGAAAGGCCTCGAGTTTCCCGACACATTTGCCCATTTCTCATCTTAATCATTCACAGGCTATTCGTTATGGATATATGCCAAATACTTTTGTTAAAGCTTTATTTTAGGGAAAAGAGAGAAATTATTAATTCCAGATTATGAAGTAATGATTTTAAATTCGATATAATTTTTAGTTATTTAGTTAATTTTAACTAGGATTAATTAGGATTCTTTTAGGATAATTGATTCGATTAGAATAGTTATTAGATTAGAATGATTCAAGGGAAATATAGACATTTTTTGAATACACTTTTATCTTCAAAATTCTCAGTATTAAAAGAGGAAGAAAGAAGGCTCTGGTCATTAAAATGTGATGAATCGGGACCTGAATGCGTGAATCTCGCTAAAACGGTTCTTAACAGCCGTCTGGACGTCAAATGCTTGGATCAATATCGGAGTTACAACAAATCCACTTGGAATTCCCCGAAGAAGAGTAGGAAAGGGTCAGACGGATTGGAAGTTTTAAGTCAAAAGGATTGTTTAGCTCGCGTTCAATTTGCCTCTAAATTCCTTGCTTTGCTCGATAAGGTTCTACATTCTTATACAAAATACCATTGCTCGTCATATCTAAATTTCAATAAAAGAAAACTTAATTAATTTAATAAGTAAAATACATTAAATTCGGCATTTTAATAAAATTATTTACAAATAAGATCAATATAGATATCATTATTATCTTCATCACAATATAAGAATCATATGAATATTAATGAATTAACAATAGCAAATACATAATGATAGTCATTATTGATATATATTAAATTACCGGTACTGATATTATTAAAGAATGGATGTTTAGATTTTAAGTATGAACTTTATATAATGTTGCATTAAGTATAGGAACCCGAAGTCTTGGACCAAATCATTTTCTCGGACGAGGGAAACTTTCGCGTCCTGGGAGATGGGAAAGGCGAGGAATTCGATGAGTCCGAGCGTCTCCCGACTATTGTGTGGTGCGGGATGAGCAGCTCGCAAGTAATCGGGCCGTATTTCTTCAATTCCTTTCTCACCGACCGCTCGTACGTGAGGATGCTCCGTAATTATTTCCTACCGCAAATTCAAAAGAGAGGAATCCCCTTACATCATATTTGGTTTCAACAAGATGGTACGCTCCATTATCCCAATCACGTTCCCATTCATACTAATTATTTAATAATGAAGACGAGTATATTTATTAATTCTAGGCTTTATCACTTTTAATTCCCCTTTATTTAATTTACGACTTCCTCGCTGTCAATTAAAATTTCAAAATTATTTCACTATTTTCAATACCTAACAAGTAAAATAAACTAACAATAAATGACTAAATGATAAAAGGATATGAGATAAATTAATTTTAAGCTTAATTGTATGTTAAAATCATTAGGAGCTCCATCACACAGAACAAAATTTAGTCTGAACTTTTTAAAAAAGACTTTTGACTCTCGATTGATTGCAATTGGAACCAAGGATTACGTATGGCCGGCTAAAAGTAATTCACAAATCATCGCTAAAGCATTGACTTTAAATTTCATTTCTGTTGGCAAATATATTCATGACTCACGAATCGTATAAAAAGCCATAAATCCTCTCATGCCTTCATTCATGTACTTATTTGAATTTTGATAGGCCAAGACTTGACGCCATTAGACTTCTTCTTGTGGGATCATCTGAAATTGAATATCAAGCAGAATCATAGCCCATCAACTTCTCAAGAAACACTTCGCCAAAACATCGTGACGGAAATTGAGAGATTAAACGAGAAGCCGAATATTTTAGCCCGCGTGGTTTACGAACTTCGTTCAAGACTCGAAAAATGCATTGAGATGAACGGAGACCGGTTCAAAATTCCTCGACCAAATTAGCTATTGATTGCAATCAAAAAGCTTTTAATTAAAATTCTTTGTTAATCCATAAAGTAATGATACAACACGATGTTTATTCATTGTAAACACTATCATTCTCAAATTGTATTTTAATTACACCTAAACACAATGAAAGCAAATGAAGAAAGTAAAGAAAAGCAAATTACCTCTATGCATGCTTTCAAAATCCTTTTTATTATATTGAAAACTTGTTAAATTATAAAGTAAATAGTAAAAGTTCGCAGGTATATTAACTTTCTTGAAACTCTCAACTCGATTGTTCATTGTATTTGAGCTATGTAGATAGACATAAAGACAGAGTATTAAATGAGTTTATTTAGTTAACCAAGTTTGTGTTAATAAAATATGAGCGTTAGAGATTTAACGAACGTTGAGTTGAGGGCTTCGGAGAAAACGTCGGAGAGAGTCGAGGGAAAGTGGGGAGTGGGAGGCGATCGATGGGGGCGTGGCACATTTTCTTCCCGCTCCAGTTCGAGATTTCACATCAGAGGCAAAACAAGTCCCGCCGTGTTCGGGGTGTTCGGGTCACCCGGGTCTCCCGATATTATACTATTTTCAAATGGCAACTGCCCATCAGATCCTATCAGGGGCAGTGAACCCTGGGGATCGCTCCTTCTCACTCGGGAACATTGATGGAAATTCATTCCTGGTAAGCAGGATTTTTCTCACACCCTCAAAACTCCGCCACTCGATTGAGTCAAATTAATTATTTATTTAATCGCATATTCACTCAATTATCACACGTTGAGTTTTTTAATGTGAATTTATTTTTTGTGACGGGTCACATTATGCCCAATATTACTTAAAAAAATTATTGTCATTAATTTTAAACTTTATTTTAATTTCAGGCATATGCATCGGGCTGCAATCTTGTCATTCTATCTTTCGATTTCCAAAGAGTCCAAATCCTCCCTGGGACTGCCCACATCCAAATATCATGTGTCCATTGTTCGCCCGAGTCGGGGAAAATTGCCGCAGCGTATCAGAATAAAATTAAAATATTTGAGCCTTTTCTCGTTGATGAACCTCATTCCGAAGAAAATCCTGTAAGTTGACTCTCATTCAAATATATTCTAAATTATGGCTATTCTTTTTTATTTTAAGTGTCTCTTTTATGGTTATTGGAATTTAAATGATTAACTTATTGTATTATTAATTAATAGCTATTAAACTACCGCTGGAAAGAGAGTTCCGTCCTTGAGTGCGAATGTCGAGTCAATTCTTTGTCTTGGGATGGAGAAGGTCGTGGGCTCCTCATGGGTGGAACGTCGCTACAGCTCTGGAAAATCTCACTCGAGTCAGAGAATTGGGAATGTGTTTGGAAGGTCGGGACAGCGACTGAAGTTCAATTTCTTTCATTTTCTCCAGACTCCTCACTTTTCGCAACCGCAGGAAAATTCGATCGACTTGTCAAAATTTGGTTCCCAATCACAAGTAAAAATCTCCAATTTAATTGATTTATTTTAATTTACGTAAAATAGTTTCTTGTCTAAGATTTATTATCCTAGTGAATCAAGAATTGATTATAACTTAAATATTTAAATCAACTTTTAGGATTTTCGCCAACACCTGACAAGGTGACTTACGGGTTCATCTACCTCGCTCATCCTCGTGCCGTCACAGGATTCTCTTGGAGGCAAACGAGCAAATACATGCCAAAGTAACCTTTTCTTATCCAACTATAAGAACCCAATATGTGTGCCATGCAACTATAATTGACATTTAACAAATTATTATTATTAAAGGGGAGCCGTGTTCAATGCAATAATAACGAGCTGCTTGGATAAGATTTGCCGTGTCTGGACGGAAACGGTCATTCCAGAAGATGGCTTTTCTCTCTCGCTCTCCCGTGACCTTCAAACGGTCGATCCAAAATTCCAACGGACGCACAAACATCGAATAGCCAAACGACTTCAGCATGTCAAGTAATAAGTTCAATTATTCATTCATATTCCCCCATGGCTCCATTAGAGGGTGAAAAATTAATTTAGAGCCAAGTGAACTTGTAACATTATAAGCTATTTACTCATTTATTCATTCCGTCAATTAGAGCTTGTGTGGCTGAGCTGTTTAGCTCGAGCTTAACTATGAGTTTAAATAGGAGGGAGAAGAGAATTAATGAAGGCCTTCACATCTTGCATTTCTTTGGGCGAGGAGGAATGATCCAAGTTCTCATATTCTTTAAACGTGAAGTTGGGCAAAAGAGGTCGAAGACGCTCAGCACATTTGAATCCCCATTCAAAGGGAACAATTGGATCTCGCTTCCCGTGGCACATGAGAACATGGGGCTTGAGCACCTTGTCCCATTCAATCGTCTCTCTGACTGGAATGTACCCGGACATGCAGATGACTCCCCCAATCTCCCTCCCGGTTAAACCCGTGAAAACCGACAAGGCGGCTCCTTGGCTAAATCCCCCAACGATGATTCGATTCGGGGAAATCCCACTTGTCACTTCTGCCTCGATCATTGAATCGACCAGGGCTCGAGCGGCCAAAATTCCTTCGATATCTTCATCTGAGGAACCCTTGTCACGGGATCGAAGGTCGAACCATGCAGGCATGACGGCGCCGCCGTTCATTGTCACGGCTCGACTCTCACTGTAATTCCACAAAAATCACATTCCTTCAATTTTCTTCCTTTATTCCTTCTTTTATTGAGCGGTTGAAGGAATTGGAGAAATTGGGGGATAAGGGGCGTAATGGATTTTTCAAATTTATCGTTCACTTCAATCCTGTAGATTCCAACGAGGGATTAAAGATTATCCTTAAGTCTTAAAGAGCAAAAGGAAATATGGTGGCATGTAAAGAAATTCTTTTTAGTGAGGGACGATTAAGGAGTGTGGAAATGGACTTGATTCTTAAATAAATGGGGACATTAATGAATGAAAGAAATGTATCATAAAATGGGTTTAAGCTCTTCTCAGACTCAATTCAACTCAATACTACATTTGGATGATTATGAAAAAGATTTGGGTTTTGAACGAAATTGAGAATTTTTCAAAATGGTATGATAAGGAGACATGCCATGTCTTGGGATCATGTTAACCATTTACATTACATTCTATTACTTTTATTCTAAATCTTCATTTCCTCGACTCGAGTTTTCCGAAAAAGACTTTCTTTGCGAGATGATCACTTACGCAGTTGGGCATATGAGCTTTGAATGCGCGGGTTTCAAGTCGGCAAATTCCTCCGCCCATCCATGTCTGGTCAATTAATCATCATTATTATTACATCTAAACCTTAATAAATGAGAATCATAAATCTGTATTCATAAATACCCAGTATCCCCAAGTCCATGTAAAAAGATGATCTGTAATAAGGAACCAAAATTTTATGACTTGAAAAGTATAACATTTCTAATATTTCTAATTAATAAGTTTAGATTAATTTTTTCTGATCTCACTGTGGAAGTATGGGTCGTAGTGGGCTGAATGATAATGGGTGGGAATGAAGCCATGGTTCGAGAAAGAATTCGCAGGAAATTCAGTTTGAATCCTTGAGATCCGACTTTCAATTTCAATGATGAGTGAGAGATTCTCTCTGGAGGCTTTTGAAGTTTGTGGAAATCCCTCAGCTCCTTCTTTTCCTTCAATTATCTTCCTCGTCGCATATTCCTCATAACTCCCCTTCTTTGAACTCCCGAAGCAAGTTCTCTCACTTCGTGCATCGCTCGTGGTGGAATGTCTGATTCCTCTCTGGAGAAATTGACCAGCCAGCTTCCTGGAGAATTCCCATATTCTCAGATCAACTTTTCCCTAACTTTAAATTATTATTTAGCTTGTTCCGCACGAACTTCACCGATGATCCCATTTAATTTAATTCTCATTCTCAAATTTAGTTTTTAATGAGAATATTTTTTTTATTCAAGACAACACTTGGATGTTCTCATTTATCAAATACATCATTTGAATTTTACAATGAGAATTGAATGATAATAGCTAAACATGATCATGATGATTGTAATACCTATTTAACATCAGAGCACTTTTTAAATGATATTACACTTTTAGCATTAGGTTATTTATCCTTAACCTAAGTAAAATCACGATATTTACAATAATACTAGTTAAGGGGGAAAAGTGTTATATAACGATATAACCAAGATTAGTTTGAATTAGCGTTAGCACAAGGTCTTGTTCTGGCACTTGACAATATTTCATTCTGGTAGGGCACGTTTCTGCAAAACAGAACATTATTATTCTTAAAATATTTTAAATTGGGTAAGATAATTTAGATTTTATGATATTTAAAAAAGCATTCGATTATTTAAATGGCTTGCCCAATATTCTGCACATGTCCTCCAGCCATGCTGAAAGTAGCTAAAATGAAAAGAACAATGGCACATTTTTAATTATGCAAATTGTGATAAGAAATGAGAAGCTTTGAGGGAGAAAGCTCAAACGTCCTTTCCACTTTTTTCACAATTCATTCCTACTATGAATTTCATAAAAGTAGAACGTGTGGACGTGGAGAAAAGTAGAATAATAAAATAATGAGAAAGGCGTGTAAGAGTTTTACTTGTGGAGTTTGGTGGGATATAAAAGACTTGGTGTGGATACTCGAGATGTCTTTGAAAGGCCTCATAGGCATTGTTCGCCTCGGCTTTCTCTTCAAAGACGGCGTGGAGAATGAGGAGGAAAATGATCAAGAGGAACACAATGCCAAAGACGGTAAACAGAACGAGTCCAAAATTCCCAAGCGTTCCGAACACGTCAAAAGCCCCGCTCAGGACTCCGGTCTCTTTCTCATCGACATGGAGGGAGTTGATGTAATCATCCATTCTTCCACTTGGCCTCTTGGTCTTTAGGCCACTTGAGGAATTAATTGATACAAACTTGAGGGTTAATTGATGGTTGTAAATTTTTAACACTGTTTATGCAAAAGATATTTTAATGAAGTTGGTATATTTTGTTGAAATTTTTAGAAAGATATTTTTGAGGAATTTGCATAATTGATTGAGTTTTTTTTATATTTCCAGGGCGTGTTTTCATCTTAAAAAGCACGGCCGAGAACATGGGAAAGAAGGGAGTTTGATCAGCAGCGTCCTTCCGTTGCCGCTGGTTGGACCCGGCGGTTTGCCTGGACTTCCCGGCGGCCCTGCGACGAACATTCCTCACTTGGACTACTCTGGATCTCACATCTTGAACCACGGAGTCTCCGTCCACTTCCACTTGGCTGGGAGTATCAATGCGGAGAGCGACATCCCGCTCGTCCCGCCACTTAAACACCACAATTTCAGACTCTTCTGGCTCAACAACAAGGAAATGTACTTTACCCACCAGGCCGAAATTATTCTGGGCGAGATGTGCAGGAGAGCGGCTGAGCGAGGAGAAACTCCTGATGATCACTCACAAACCCAAGATGGTCAGTTATATCTTCTAAATTATTTAACTAAAATAATTAATTAGTGATTATTCTTATGCATTACTACTTACTGTATAAATTCTTGAAATACCTACTTGAGTTTTGAGTCGTTTGAGTAGTTAAACTCTAACTCCTTTTTTAAAGATTGAATAAAATAAATAATAAAATTAATCTAATAAAGTAAAATTTATATAGTTCAATGCCTGAGAATGTACTGAATTTGTTTTGATGATTTTGCGCATTATAATTTTCAGGTGAGTGTGAAGGAAGCGAAGCGAGTTCAGGTCAATCGTCTGGAGGGTCAAATTTGAGTGAGAGCGATGGGAATGAAGGGCTTGATAAGAAATTAGAAGGATTGTTGCGTGAATGGCATCGATCGCCGGATCTGCTTGTGAGTCTTCACCCAATCGACGGGAGTTTGCTGGTTTGGCATTTGGAGTGGTTGGATGAATGGAGTCCAGGGAAATTCCGCCAAGCTGTCGTGTCCTTCGACTCCTGCATTCCTCAAGCCATTCCAGTGGCGGACGCTTCTTCCATGTCATCCCAACATTTGTTCCTCTTCCCGCTTGAGCCGCTCGCCTCCAACCGAGCCGCCATGATGACCAAACATCACAACGGTTCGCTCAACTTGTGGACCCTGGCCTTCACCGAAGATTCCAAATTCTCACAAGTCCTCAATGTCGCTCATGCCAAAAGGGCATCTGGCCATAGGTAATTTTTTTAAAATATTTCAATTTATTAGTTTGTTCAATTTTGAGAGTGTAAATATACTATAATTGTAATAAATCCCTCATTGGAACAATACTAAAATATTAAATATGAATATTTAATATAACACTTATAGCTAACTAATATGATTAATGCTGATCGATTACTACTTTAGTTTACAAACTAATTGTAAGATTTATTATTAGGTTTAAAGTGCGAGAAATGGTATGCCATCCAGTTTTGCCATTGGTCCTCACTGCTGCTTCGCAGTCTGGTCCCGAAGGTTCCGAGGGAAGTCCCTACACTTCAGAATTAATTCTCTGGCGCGTTGACCCGATCGGGCCGTTGTGTAGAGCCGGCGGAGCCGTAGAAGTGGCTCGGATGCATTCCGCCGTCCTTGGAGCTTTTTCCCATGTGGCGTGGGTTCCTGGGCTTCTCCCAGCCTCAACACTTTTCTCCTCCTCGGCCGCCTTCGTGGCCTCGGACGGAGAGGCTTTGAGAGTTTACCAAGCCGTCCTCGACGCCACGAATTTACTTGCCGAAGTCTCCACATTATCACGGAAGAGAAAAGCGTCTCTCAATGTTAGTCATTTTCTTATTCTTATTATCAAATCAAGTGTAGTTCTTTTATTTTCTCATGGACTTTATGCTTAATTAAATTCCAAATGTTACTCATTGAAGGATTCAGTTGTGAGCTTGTCAAGTTCCAGTTCCTTGTCGTCTCTTCATGGTGGAACGGGGGATGAGGGATTTCTGCCGAGTGAGTCAGACTTGTTTGCAATTGTGAGTCAACAATCAACGTCGAGACCTGGATGTATTTTGCAACTTGAGAGAATCGACAGATTTGTAAGTCAACCAATCAATCAATAATTGTAATTTATTAAGAATTGTAACCTACCTATATTATGTACTATTATTGTAATTTTTGTAAAAAGAATGTGAATTATTGTAGGAAGGACAAGAAGTGTCGTTCATTCAAGTTTATCGTGAAGAAGGAGATGGGAGTGGACGAGGGAGCTCCGACTACAAGGAATCTTTCCACGTGGTCGTGGTGGCTGAGGAGCATCTCGTTCGAGTTTGGAGATTGGAAGTTTGGACAAGCGGGGTGGTGATTGGGGAAGAAGAAGACCCGCTCCCGCCCAAACCGTCCTCGTTCCTCAGAATGAAGAGCGAGAAGATTTTGGAAGAGACGTTGCTTCCTTCCAGTGCCATGGTCAAGTTTTCGTCGTGTGGAGGTCATTTGGTCTGCGGGTCGACGGCGGCCTTGTTGGCCACCACACCCACGGCTGTTTATCTCTGGAAATTGAGGAAAACTGAAAATGAAACATTTGCTTTCCAATTGTGGAACACGCTCTCGATTCCTATTCCGACTGATGGAAAATTGCTTCAGGTGATTCATTAATTTTTTCTAACATATTTATTTTTTAAAATATAGTTTTTGTTAATTGTTTTGAATTCATAAAATATCATTGTATTTGAATTACTAATGATGATGATTAAATGATTAGGCTAGCGCTGCTTATAGTGGCAGAGTCTCAACGGCCGTGTCGATCGAAGAGAATTTGGTGGTTGGGATTTGGGAATGCGAGTCGAGTGGCGGGACGAGTTGGGCCCAAGAAGATTCAATTTCACTCCCATTGACTTCAACAATGAATCACATTCATTTGGAATTTGTTCCTCGTTATGATGCGGAACAGATTTTGGCCCTCGCCCTCGCCGACACCCTTCGTCTTTTCGCTCACGTGGCTGCGGTGGAGAGCAGTAATTCCATTCGAGCCTGGCGCCCACTGCACATCTTCAATCTCTCGTCGGCCGACGGACTCACGCCGCTCCCCGTTACCTTCGGATTTGTCCATGCCGTCTGTTTGGTGGCCATGAGAAATGAAATGCAGGTTTATTCTCAATGGGATTTGGATTCCCTAAATGTGAGTCTTATTTCTCAATCTCATGAATTGAGCTTGAATTATTTTAATTACATTTTATTACAACTGATGCATGAATTATTTTGATTTTTAATGCGTATGAATTTATGAATTTTGCTTTATTACTTGTGAAGAAGATATCTACAATGTGTTTTCTTAATGAATTGTAGGAAGTTCGCGGAGCTTTGTCCAAGAGCAGTAGTAGTGGGAAAGAAGAAGGATTTAGAAGTTTGGCCAGCGGCGGTGCAGGAATATTCGAGCAAACCCGCCGTTCCTTCCCTGTTCTTCCCCAGTACCATCCAGGTCAACTGATGGAGATGTTGAATTCTGGGAAAGTCCGATGGGTCCGGTTGATCTTGGCCCATCTGGTCCGATGTATGGGCGGGGCAGGGGTCAAACGTGCCAATTCTTTCTCATCCACTGGAGAGGCTGACGAGGGGCGCGGACGGTCAAGATCCCGAGGCTTGTCATTTGCCGTTGCGACTCCGCCGTCGCCGCTAGAGCATCGGAATTCAATTGTCGTGGCTCCGGAAGAGCTTGCGAGTTCACTAGGCGGTAGGTCAATTCCACCGTTGCCGCTCTGGATGCTCCTTTCTGCGGACCAGGAGACGCGCCAAGTCATTTCTGAGGACAAGAGCCGAGACTACAATGAGTTGTTCTCCGGGGAGAGCATTGATGACCCATTAGACGAAACCGTGTTTGATGACCTTGAGGAGGAGGAGGAAGGCGGCGGCGGTGGAAGGTCAAGACGAAGGTCAACGTCTGTTGGGGATTCTCAGCCTCTGACCTTTGGCGTGAGACAAGCGAGAGTTTTGTCCCGAGTCCTCACTCACACGCAACTCCCTGGGATGACCAGCTTGGATCAAATGCATCTCTTGGCCTTGGCCGACACGGTGGCCAGCATTGGAACAAGACTTGATCAAGCTCATGCTGAACCCGTGAACAAAGCACTTCATGATGGAACACCAGGTGAGTCTCATTCAATGAGCGTCTCCGATTTCCATCTACTCAATCCTCATTTTAATTAAATAATAAAGCAAATAATAATTTAATTGAAAAGAATAATTATCATCAACTTTTTTATTTTCAATTACAACAATATTTAATTACCATTAAAATTTTTACAACTATTGCATTAAAACTTAAAACTATATTTAATAATCTATTAGTTACTTTATTAATTCCTTGTAGATTCACTGGACGAATGCGGCTTGAGATTCCTGATCGTGGTGAAGCAATACAGCTATCTTCTTCGTTGTCTCCCGCCTGGTCAACGGGCTTCGCTCCAAAAGGTCGGAGTTGAGAGCTCCGACGTGGTTTGGGCTTTTCATTCCGAATGCCAAGAGGATCTTCTTACCCTCATTCCGCCCTACCAAAAAGGCGAAGTGACCTGGAGCCAATTGCGAGAACTCGGGCTGGGATTTTGGCTCCGCTCCTACACGTCCATTCGCGCCGTGGCAGAGAAATTGGGCAAGTCGGCCTATCAGAAAGACACGGATCCCATGGACGCCGCTCTGTTCTACTTGGCCATGAAGAAGAAATCTCTCTTGTGGGGTTTGTACCGCTCCAAGCGCGACGACAAAATGGTCGCCTTTTTCTCCAATGACTTTTCCCAGGAGCGATGGCGGAAGGCAGCCCTCAAGAACGCATATGCTCTCCTTGGAAAACAAAGATTTGAACATGCCGCCGCGTTTTTCCTTTTGGCTGGCTCATTGAAAGACGCCTTGGAGGTTTGCATGGCCAAATTGAATGACTTGCAATTGGCCCTGGTCATTGGACGATTGTATGAAGGGACAGACTTGGAGCCAACGCCGCCGAGTGTCAAGCAGCTTCTGATGGACGGCGTGGTCAATTCCCCCTCTGACCCCTTTTTGAGGTCAATGGGTCTTTGGATGCTGAAGGACTACCAAGGAGCCCTGGATACGCTGTTGGGCTTTAGGGATGCGGGAACGACGCGGGTTTTCAATTTCTACATTTACTTGCGAAATCATCCGTTACTGGTCCGAGCTCGGGCGACTTCTGCTTTGCCCTCAGGCCTCAATGAAGAAGAGAGGAAATTGTACTTTTTGACGGCTCATGCCCATTACTCGGCCGGATGTCCGGCCTTGGCCATCCACGTCTTGAGTTTATTGCCCAAAATCACCATGCGCCCGCCGCCGAGTCCGTCGGCCAAAATGGAGGTGAAGAAGATCGAGTCTGGAATTTTTGAAAATGACTCTCATTTCATTTATGAGAAGTGCAAGAGTCCGAAGAGCCCAAAAGTGACGGAGAAGGCGGATGCGTTTGATTGGTCAGCTCCTGTGAAGAAGGGAGACGATGACGAGTTAAAGCTCGATTGGGGAGACGAGAACGAGGAAGAGGAGGAGGAAGAAGAAGAGAAGGTTGGAAGATCCGTGGAGATGATGGGGGGATTGACTTTGCACAAAGACTCGAGCATTGTGATTGAGGACGAGGATCGGGGGAATCCGGCCGTGGTGATCAGCGAGGAAATGCGCTTGGGTTGTTGTCTCAAATTGCTCACGGAGGAACTCGTGAGCATGGCAGGGCAAGTGGAGGGGACGGAGCTCAGACTCCACTTGTATGCCTGGTTGGAGAAACAAATTCCGACCTTGAAGGAACTTTGTAATTACAAAGGAGACGAGGAGCCTCAAACGGATCCTGAATGGGAAAGAGACAGGTAAAATCTACAAACTTCTCGCAATATCTGATCATATATTTTTAATAACTTTTATTATTGGGATTTAAAAAATTGGTTGATAAAATAATTAGCATTAACAAATGATTTTTATTTAGGAGTCAAAGTCCGCGAATCGAAGTTTCTGCTGGCGGCTTAACAGAAGTAATTTTGAGCGAAAAAGAAGATCTTGAATGGAAAATGAGTTTGCTGTCCCGACGGAGTCGCTGGCTTCGTTCGCATCGGCATTTGCTGGCGACGCTGCTGGCCTTTGGACGCCTCCATGCTCATGCCATCCCGGCCGTCCACATCGAACTCGTCTTTCTCTTCGATGAGCTCACACGAGAAAGACGCGGGCCGGCGCTTCTCTCTCCGCTTCCCCTTCTCAATTCAGAGTTCCCCTTATTGTCCGCCGTGGCGAATCCGGGCAAAGGCTCCGTGGCCTATTTGTTGGCCTCAGCCAGGGACATTTTGGCCACCGTGGCGAGATTTCCTTCTCCGCCTGCCCTGAGCGACTCGGAGCCCGACGAGACGTCGACGGACTGGCGGATCATCCTGGTCCTCAAAGACTCGGCCTTCTCGCTCTCCTCGTGTCTGTTCCAAGCCCTGTCGGACTCAGAAGGCGGAAGCGCCACGGAACTCACCTTGTCTACGCTCTATACCCCACGGAGACGTCGGTGGTCCTCGTCTGGAGCATCGGGGGAGTCGGGGAGCACCGTGATTTCCACACCGGACAAATGGCCTGGCGTTTCCCTCCTCCGCGGGATGTTGTCGAGGGAAGAAGACGGAGACTCGCCGCGGCTGAAGTTCCTTCTGGTGGAAGCCTACGCTGCGGCCTTTTCGGCTCTTTTCGTCCACGCCGTGGCCACGTGCGATCCCAAGGCTCTCTATCGCCTCTTGGGGAAGAAAATGGACGCGAGCGGATTCGCCTCTATTTTTGGTGGCGGGTCGAAGCGGCAAATCAAGATTTCAACTTATAGTCACTTGCTCACCACGCCGAGTCAGAGCGAGCGCGACGGCGGTGACACGTCGCCCTCGAGCGTCTGGACCACGTTGGCCAGTTTGAACAAGGCACGCATGAAGTTCAACATGAAGCTCCTGGGCCAGCAGTTCAACATGAACAACAACAATGCGAGTCCGCGGGACAAACAGACGAATAACACCACGGCCGTTGCTGGGAAGGAAGATCGGCCGAGCTACAGGGAAAAGTTTGTTCCGCCAGAGATTCCCATTTTGGCCTATTTGATGTCGAAGCCGAAGGCGAGGACGGACGAGGCAGATGGAAAATTAATTTTCCTTGAAACGGACGATGAGGAGGACGATTTGGAGGACGAGAACGAAGAAGAGGACGAGGACGACTTCTGGGGAACCACGAGGGAAAAGGAAGTGGTGAACAAGGAAGATGACCCACATTCATATTCTTGGAGACTCATGAGACTCGCGGCGGTCAAGTTGGCCAAAGTGGAACTTCAAAGGATTGTCACCATTGCGGGGATTGACACAACAGGTGGGAGACAAAAATCTTGGTTTATTAGAACGCCAGTTAGAATACTCTTTTAGCAATAATGCATTTGATCTTTGATCAATTTAAATCTATTTGATTTGATTAAGATATGAAAATAAAACTTTAATTTAACATATTGAGTGACTTTTTATTATAATTATTTTACATTGTTTTCAACAGAGTTATCTCAAATGAGTCCTTACTTGGATGGCGTCATTCGAGTGTTTTCTTCATGGCAAGATCGAGGTTTTAAGGATATGGAAACGATGGCTCCGCCGCCTTGTAATTTTCTAAGAAATTCAGCAGTAGAAAATGTTCCTGGTCCGCCTATACACAAATATCGGGCTTTACTCAACCCAACGAACACCCCTTTTTTGTAAACTTATTATTATTATTTTTATTATTAACAATTTTATTATAACTTATAATTAAGTTTTTGTTCCATTATTAGTCTAAATTGAATTATTTACAGGCAAAAGGGTGTTACATTCCCTCTAAGACGCCTCTGGAACTTCCTTGTGCGAGAAGACGGAGTTCAGGAAATGTTTGTTCGGTTCGTGTTTGGAAGACGTCGGGACGAAAGCATTTGGGACAATGTCTCCATGATTTCTCGTCACCCGCCAGACTCGGAAGACGGAGTTGGAGATGAGGAAACTTCACCTGTTGGGCCCGTGCGAATTGTTCATAAAGAACACGAGTCAATCACGGCATTTTGCGTCAACCAAGTAAGACTTTACATCAACTAAATTCACTTCTTAAGTAATATTTCGTTCATATTCAATTAATATTTTCATCATTAAATACATTAAATATTGATAAGCAGCTCCATTCGCTTTTCCTCCTGCGAATTATTCAGGTGAATCAGTTAATTGTTTTTATAGGCGAATCCGGCATTGTTGGCCATTTCAACTCCAAAGGAAATTCAGGAACTCAATGTTGGCGTTCTTCTTGACATGGAATCTTGGAAACTGGAGGATCAATATGAATTTGATCTTTTAAATCTTTACAAGTAATGAGTGAATGTTGAAAGTTTTATATTGAATTGTGAATTTATTCTTGTATCATTAATAATTTAAATTAATTATTAAATTCTAAAGGGATCCAGAGGGTCATTCGGGATCTTCCTATCTCGTGGTTGAAAGTCCATCGGATCGGAGCGTCGTGAGCGGACTGGAGAAACCCCAAAAAGGGAGTCATTCCCTGGTAAGTTTAACTTTCTTCTTCCTCTCATCATTAACATAAAATAACACTCAAATTCCGGATATTTGAAATGAAAGATAAAAGGAGTGAATTTCCCGGGTTGTACGCATCCCCCATTCGTTCAATATGTACTTGAACGATCGAGACGGTTTCTCGTCCCGGTAAAAACAAAAATTAATTCAGACACATTCAAACCTCACTTATTCACTTTTGTCAAATTATGATTTTTAATTTTATTTGCATCCTACGAATTCCATCTAAAAGTGTTGAATTCGAAATTATTATATTTTCATTATATGAAATTGTTTTCGGAATAGTTTTCCTTATTAGCGAACCCTTTTTACGAGAAGGTGAATTATTTAATTGATTATGAACAATTTTTATCTTAATTACTTCTGTTTGGGATGAACCATATTGTGATTGATGAACGTTGATGGTAGATGCGCGCACGTGTGTATGCATTTTTATAATTTAAAGTTTCATATTTATTTTATTGCTTAACGTTACTTTATTAAATAATTTTTTATTATTACGGTTTATATTATAATGAGTAGTTTAATTAGTTAATTAGCATTGAGTAGAATCCTATCTAGTAGAATCTAATTAGTAGGGATAATTGGAATTTGGGAATAACTTAAATATGAATTTGATAGATTTTGAAACATCGCGTTGATGGAATTCGACGGATGGCTTCGCATTCTTCGCGTTCCTTGTGTAAGTTTTTTTTTAAGTTTTATAAACTCATGAATGAATTTGGACGTGTGAAGGAGAAGAAAGATTTTGAGATTATTTTTTCCTCAGATTTGTCTGGAAGCCAAGATGGGTCGGTGAGGTTATGGGAATTTTCTCACGCTCAGCCCGTGTCAATCCCAAGGCCGCCAGGAACGTTTGCCAAAGTCACACGCATTCGATTCAATGGATCAAAGTTTGGAGTTGCTGATGGTATTGCATCCATTCATTTTTTTAATTTAAGATTTTATTAAATCTTACTATAAAATTTGAATGATACGTTGAGTGCTGTATAATTAAAAATGAATATTAATTCAATAGGTGATGGGAGATTGAGTTTATGGCAAATTGGAGCAAATCCACGACCCTTTTATGTAAGATTTCACAGCGACAAGGATTTATAAAGGAATAAGTTCAATCAATGATCAACTTAAATGTTTGTTGTGTGTTTAAATTAATCATTTGGTTATACCTTTTGTAGACGATGCAATGTCATAACAAGCAAACGAGTGATTTCGTGTTTTTGGGGAGTCAAAGTCTTCTGGCGAGCGGGGGGACGAGCGGAGATTCAAAGAACGTCGCCATGTGGGACACGTTGATGCCAATGAGGAAATCACAAATTGCATCTTTCACGTGCCATGAACAAGTAAGGATAAGTCTAAACATTGTCTCTTTTAAGTCTAAATTAAATTGATTTTATGGTCTTAAAACTCTTAAATAAACTTTAGTTTTAAAATTCTTAATTTAACAATTGTGATTTTCAGGGTTGCGTGGCTTTGGTTTATGCAGAAGAACATCAATGTCTGATTTCTGCTGGGAAAAAAGGAGCTATTTGTATTTGGGATGTGAGGCAAAGATCTTTAAGACATCGATTTCAAGGTATGTAAAAACAACTTTATTTCACTTTCATTAAAGTTTTATTAAACATTTAATTTAAAAAGTGCAAATTCTTAATCAAAGCGTTTTAACTGTTTTTGGAAATAGGACACGAAGCAGCTATCAAATGCATGTGTGTTGACCCTGGAGAAGAATTTTTCATAACTGGGTCGGCCGACGGTGACATGAAAGTTTGGGATTTCTCTGGGCGGCCCAAGGCCGTTTATCCTGGCGAACACTCGCGTTCCGGATTCTTCAAGAATATCCCAGGTCAAGGAGTTACACAAATTTCAGTGGATGCTTCCCGACGTTTATTCTCCTGTGGAGCAGACGGTTCCGTCAAAATCCGAATATTACCAGATAAGTTCTAATAATCGGGGCATTATGTCAAAGCTCCATTTCAAGTATTTTCAAAAATGAGAGATTCAAAAAATGATCCTAAAATCACGACATTTCGTAGTCGGAAGTTTCCTAAATATGTACGTAGATAGAAAACCATTACGTAGTCCATTTAGCAATTCCTTCTGAGCCTTCCTAACGATTCTCCTCTCTAATGAAGCTATTTAACAATAATGATAAGATAATAACAAATAATTGAGTCAGCTATAAGGAAAAATACAACGAATATTAAAAAAGGAGTATTCAACTTAAAAGATGAGATTCGGATGAATTTATTAACTACGTGAGTTATAAGCCTAATTAATATTTAAATAAGACTATGATAAGGAAAAAAACCTAAACGTGTGTGTTTACAATGATGTGATACTTTGAGAAAAACCAACAACGTGTAAAAACGTTTCTTTCCCTTCAAATTCCTCTTGTAAAAAAATAATAATTGTATTTTGAGTGAAAAAAACACAATTTACTTAAACATAATATGTGATACAAATTACATTGTTAAAAACTGGAGCTAATCATAAATACATATATATTGCATGTCTAATTTGTTAAAAAAAAGGAACAAGACGTCTATTTAGGAACTTAAGTTTATAACGAGTTGATTATTAATTAATTATTAATCAATTAGGGTAAATCTTTGTAAAAAGCAATCAGTTTTGAGACCTTAAACGCCTCTTTTGTCAATTGGCATTTTTTAAAACTCAATTCGCGTATGTTGAAGACATTTGAATTTAATTCAACTTGCCGTTAGTTAAAGAGAATTCGTCAAATGACTTTGGTCATCAATTGACCTTTTTATCAATTAAATTGGAAACTTATTGTTCGAATATCATTCATTTATATGAGACAATATTTTATATTGTAATTATCATTAGGATCCAACAGCTATTATGAAAAAAGACATGAGAAATTAAGGAATTCGTGGTGTAAATTTTAGTGTTGTGTAAACTCAACTTTTAATTGTCCAACTCAGCAGAACTTTTGGGTCTCAGGGCGTGGGAATTTGAATTTGAGCCAAAGCTGAACATTTTCAAAGACATTTTTTCCAAAATTTTTAACAATATTTTATTGTAAAAAGTAAGTCTTAATGGATAATAAAATAATAATAAATAGGTAAGATAAATTCATAGGTAGTAAGTAATAAGTAAATTAAAAAAACATTTCCACATTAATCAATATTATGATGAAATGTGAATTGATGAGTATACTAAGTGAAGATACTTGATACTTGAAGTATTTATTAAAAAGTAATTAGTAGTTTAATGAGAAACATGTGTGCCTCGCCTGTGGAATTTGTGTAAGTTAAGAATCTCACGGTATATCATTTAACTCAATTACAAGTTGAAATACGCTAAAACTCATTCTAGATGAGACTTTTGTAATTGACAAATTCTAATAAAACTGCCTGAATTGATCCAACATATTTAAAATGACAGATGCTGCGGTTAAGTCATTAAAAGCCCCGGGCAAGTCAATAAAATAATTATCAAATGGGGGCTGAGCAAATAATTAAGAAATTTAAAGTGTTAATTAAGGTTTATTAATCTTATTTATCATGAGTTTGGAGAATATCTAAAATATTCAAATTGTGCTAAATGGGGAGGAATGGGAAAGGCTAGTCAATTAGCTAATTTTTATATTCCAATTTATTCATTTTAATTTATTATCGTTTCGTGTCTGTTTCGTGTCTCAAATTGTTCTCCGCTTCTGTTTATTCTCAATTAGTTCTTTAATATCTTGTACATAGTCAGATATCTGTTCTGTTGTTTAGCTTGTAGCGTATTTATTAGTTAGAAGATTTGTTTGAATAACTATTAGTTAAAATATGTTTAATGTCTTGTTATACTGGAGTATAATTAGGTATTCCTAGTTCAAGCGAGTCAAATATGGCTGGAGTTTAAATGATTGTTCAATGTTTAATGTATAAATTAACTAACTCGACAGTTTCCATTCCGTATAATTTACACGCCAAGTTGTAAATATTGTTTTAACCCAAATTACCAAAATCATTTATAATTCCCAACAAGGCAAAATCATATTGGCTCACAAGGAGTGAATCATTCTTGGGCGAAATTAAATTAATATGTAACTCAATTAAACATGTCATATTCATGATGATGATGAATGTTAATTAATTAATGTTAATGAAAAGAATCAATTGAAAAATGTGTCTTTTTCTCCTTATGTACCTCAAAACGAGACATTCACTAATTATTGGATTACAATTTTTAAGTCGCTACAATAAATAAAGTTAGGAGAATCATTTTATAAAATATAAATTATGATTACTAACTTTAAGTATATATCAAAAGTCTTAGGGGTATTTAATGAGTTGGATAAAATATCATTACAGAATCGTTTACATATTGGATTAAACTACGTAAATAATGTAAAAAATATATACAATTTATGTGTACATTATTTGTATTTAAGTCTAGAATAGGAAAGTCATTGCGAGAATTATCCAATATGATGTAAACTCGTTTACTATAATTACTATATTTAAAAATGTAATGTATGTGTACATGTATTGAAAAATTGTAAGACGCTCATTTGTGTTCGTCAAGGGTGTGGTGGAATAAGTCAATTGTGTAAGGAAATGTAGTTGTAGGTGTACTGAAAGTTGATTTATCTAAGAACCAATTAAGAAGAAAAATGGAAGAAGACTCCCGAGACAAATAAAAAAGATTCTGTAATGTAATGATAAAAATATACAACTTGAAGCCTGAGTTGAGTGATATAAGTGGAGGGAATATAGGAGTTCTTGGCGTCGTGTGGTAAATAAATCTCTGTGAGAACTTTGAAAAAAGATGGTCAATGTTAGTTAAGGTACTTAGGACTCGCCAACGACGTCAAGAAAAGTGTTAAGAGAAATAAATGTAATGTGTAATTGAAGCATCAACACACGTGGAGTCATTTTTCATATACATACATTTTACTTATAACCAAGTATAGCCATAATATTTCTCATATCCATATCCTTATAATATAATCAAATTGTTCATTTAAGAAATTCATACTGCACGACTGCACCAAATACACTACACTGTATGCAATAGTATGCAAATCTAGTATACCTATTAATAATAGGTCACTTGATTGGAAGCTTAAATGAATTAAGGTAAAGTTTATATACTTATATTATATATAAGATAATATAGACTATGAGGGGTATAGGTAGTTTAGTTATTGTAATGATTTTGATCATTTAATCATTTTGGTGGATCTTAGATTTGTTGAACAACGTGGGTTGTATGGGATTTTGACTTTTTCCTCTCCCAACTCCACCAACTTACCTAATGTTAGTTTAACAATCCATAAGATTTTACAGATTTTACACACACGCACACAGGAAGACAACACATACTGTGTATTTTTTGAGCTGAAGCAAAGGTCTGTGGCTGATTAAACCCTTTAGCATTCTCACATGGCTTGGCCCAACCTTTATCTTTTTGCATATTTTAATTGTAATTCTCCCTTTTCATTCTCTCTGGCTGAGGACGTCAATTGAAGGAGTGAAAACCATAATAATATATTACAGTATAAGGAGTGAAGCCAGTGAAGGAGTCTCGCAAATCAAATACTTTTAAATATATTTGAAGTATTGTGGAGTTGAGTGAAGTCGAGGGGAGTTTGGGAGTTTTTTCGCCCACTGCGCCCACACACACAATTTACTTTTACAATTCTCCCACACTCCTCCGCTCGCCTTTCTCTTGGCCAAAATATATTAAGGAGCGGAGTCGAAAACACCTGAGCTCTAAACTCAGCTGAGGATTTAATTAGCTAGTTAGTTAGCAAGGATATTAGTTAACGTAACTATTTGGAAAGTGATTGTTATCATTTAACATTGAATTTTGAATTGAGTCAATTTTGAATTTTTGCATAAGATTTTTTGAATTTTTGTATTAGTCATTTACTTGTTAATTTAGTTGTGACAGTGTGAGTGAGGTGTTGAGCCAAAACGATAATAATACTTTTTGTTCCAAGAATGTGACAGCAAACATTGATAATAATATTAATAATGTTATTTCCGCAAATTGTGGAGTGAAGGATTCCATTTACGTCATATAACTTGGTTATCACTGTGCAGGCGAAAAAACGTATTTTTATTAGCAAGACTCGTTTGACTCTCTGCTACTTCACTTTTAATTGCACTGGTCCGTAATCTTGTTCTCGAAGCAAATGAGACTGTAAAATACTCATTGATTGGGTCATTTCAAGCCAAAGGAGCTAATTAGTTAAATTCTCAATCACCCAACAGAGATAACGAGAGAGGAAAAAAGTATTTACGTGCAAGGGAGTCTCCTAGTCTCTCACTTGACTCTCCTCACGTTCTTATTTTAACTACGATGGAAGCTAATTAGTTACGATCGTTAGCTATTTAACTCACAGTTTACTCTTCCGGGAAAACGTTTATTTTGTTAGTTTTAAATATTAATTATTTAGGTGAATATTTAACTAAGGATTCAACTAATCAACTAAATGTTAAATCGCATTTGATGGGAGTTTTCATTTTCGGTGATATCGCCGTGAACAAATAGACACGTTGTTTCCCATGGGATGTTGGTTGGTTCAAATTGTATTTGTTTTAAATGAGAGATAATTGTTGGTCGACGGAGGTTCTGTGGTTCAAATTGAAGTAGATGTGATTGATAAGATGACGTCTTTCCTCTCAAGATTCAATTAAGTGGCAAAAGTGTGAATTGAATCCAAAATGGTTCAACGACTCGCTCTCATCACGGCTAATGTCGGTTCCGTGTTTGAAAATGTAAATCATTACTTTATTTTACCTATTTATTCACTATTATCACTAACTTATTAAGAGTTCACAATGGCGTAAGGAGTACTAATCATGATGAATTAATTCTTATAGATGGAAGAAGGACTTTCAATTTGGATGGAGAATTTGATATCCGTAAGAAATTCTTGATTTTTTAATGAGCAAAATAATCCATCCCATCCTAATAAGCCATCTCAATATGATATGCGAACATACATCTAATTATATCATCATAATTCAATATAAACATATCATAATTTTTGACATTATATTTAATAATTGAGTATTGTATTAAAAAATGAATTTGGGTTTTTAGACATTGAAAGGAGTGGATGTGAATTTCGTGAGTCTTCATTTTCAAGAAACAGGAGGAAAGAATTATTTAGATGGATCAAACCGAATGGGAGAATTCTTTGAGTAAGAAAACAATTTTATTCTTAATCACCTTTCAATCACACAACATATTTAACCATAATTACTTAATTACTCATTAGTGCCACTAGCACCAAAGTGTTTAACAAAGTTTGATGATATTAACAGACGTTTGAGTGAGGAAATGTTCCAAATTGGATTTCGTGGTTGTGAGGGATTCGTGGACTCTCAGATGGAAGTGGACCAATTCACTGTAGGTAACCCTCCTTAAAATTCTTATTTTTCCATTACCAAATCATATTAATAACTAAATTCAATAAAATCATAAAAATCAAAACTTAAATAACAAAATTTTGCTTTTTATAGGCGTTGGCCAATGTGTACTTTTTCAAAGAGGAAACCTGGAACTCAGCTGCCATTTATGATTTCAAAAGTAAGGAAACGCCTTAGTTTATACCATTTATTTAAACTTTTCAAAGCTATTTAGCTTTTCCTGTATTTAACTACACTGGACCGGTAGTAAATATTAAATTATGTGTTAATTCAGGAGGGAGTTATGAAGAAGTCGGGAGCAAATCCGTGATTCATTATGGTGAATCTCTCGGCGGCGTCTCGACGTTCGAGAAGGAGAAATTCCCTCAGAGATTCTTTCCTGACGTAAGCGAAAAGGGTTTTTGTGTATACATAAAAGTGAATGAGTCCAGATGTTCCTTGTTCAAATAACATAAATCCTCCTCGTCACCTCCAACACCTTTTACATACATTTCTGGCACAAATGGTCTAAACAAAAATTCCGCCAAACACATTTTCTTGTTTAAATAAAAGCTAACAGGGATAATGATGAAAAGCTCGACGTAATTTCCTCCTACGCATTTCAATTAGTTCATGTCCAAAACCATTCATCCACATTTCATGGATGAGATTAATGAGAATAACGACCTAAATCAATTTTATTTTCCTCGTCTGTTCACCTTCACATAAGATAAAGAGTGAGCCTGGAGAGCGCCAAGTTTTAAAAGTTCTTTGTTTTCAGTGTAAATGGTCTCGGAAAGGATTCCTTCGTACAAGATGGCGTCTTGACGGAGTTCAAATCGACTTTGTCAACATTCATCTCTTCCATGACGCGTCCAACGTGGAGGCAAAATCCGAATTTCCTTCTGCTTTTGCAAAAAACCGGCAGCGAGCCCTCGAATTTACCCTTACGAAGTAAATTCACAATTACTTAACTAATCTATCTCGAAACTTTAAGCATTGTTAGCTAATTTTTCAAAAAATTATTACTTAATACTTATATTTATTCCCAAGAACTTCTTTTAATTGTGGATTGTTCCATCATAGGCTCGACATTAGCAAAAGCCCGACTTTCATTTTTGGAGATTTCAATTTCCGTCTCAATACGGAAAAGCTGTTGAGTGAGATTGAGAGCCAAGTGATCTCAATTGGACATAAAGAGTTTGAAGTCACGGATCATGAAGAACTCTTCAAGTCAATTGTGAACAGACCTTGGGTAATCAACAATTTAAGTTAAATCCAATCAAGAAATTGACAATCAAGTTTATTATAAGTTAACTTTTTTACAATAATTTTTGAATGAATATTAACTATCAGTTAATTTTTCCAGCTCCGGAGTTTTGACTTTGAAGGCGGCGTCGTGGACGGGTTGTGGGAAGAAGAACTCACTTTCCATCCCTCCTATCCTTTCTCTGAGAAAGTGAACGAAGGAGGGATTTTTCTTAGGACGCGTTGTCCTGCCTGGTGCGACCGAGTGCTTTTTAACAATGAGGCCAAAAAACTCCTCGGCTCCCCAACCTACGATCTCGTAGGGAAAGACGCTGGCATGGGGGATCATAAAGTAATCAAGTTAATTAATCTCTACAATTAAACTAATCACTACTATTACAATTACAATAATTTTTACTCTAACATTTTATTAATGCTAAAATTTTTATGAATTCTTAGCCAGTGTATCTAGTCTTTGAATTATTGCGGGAAGAAGGTGCGAGCTCTTCAGGGGGTGGGAATGGTTTTTCCAAGTACAAGATCTCCTTTCTCAACTTCTTCAAGCTGAGGAGGAAGAAAAACAGATGCAAAATGAGTTCACCGAATTGAACTCGCGGATTCTCCCGCTTTCATTCAGATCATTATTAGGCTTCTTTATTATCAGAAGTATTTTTAAGTTCACTGGTGAATTTCTCGTCGATTTTGTTGTATTTTGCCATTAAGATATTAAAGAAAAGTATCGTTTTAACTCTAGCTCATTAATAGGAGGAGGTTTGGGAAATTTCGTGTTTTTTTGTTGCCAAAATTCGCGTAACAAATTATTTTCTATATTTTAATCATTTGCTAAAAAATTATTTTTTTAATTACAATTTAAAAAAAACTCCGAGTCTCTGGATTCTTCGTATTACTTGCAAAAGTACAATAATGACGTGACAATTGAAATAGTATTATTATTTGCTTTTTTTACCATTTACATCAATCGCAACGTCAAAACCAAACGTCACGTCAATTTCAATTTAATTTCCACACTCATTTCAATTTTTAGAGCTTATTAAATTAATTGTAATTAAAACACTTTTCTTTCGGTTTAATTTATATCATGCTTCCGAGTATTAAGTAATGAATAGTTTAATTGATTTTAATTAATTTTTACAACTTGTAATATTTCAATGGAACAATGGTCTTAATTGTGAGCTCATAAAAGCCTTTTTAGTTATTTGTGCTACTTTTGAACTTAAGCGACTTCGAGCTATAAAAAAAGTCAATTTGACTCAGATTTAATTAAATAAATAAGTAAGTATTACGATCTTTGTATTATTAATGAATGTGACAATAAATGATTTGACGTTATTTCACATGTTTGACCTTTTTGCATTTTATTCATAATTTTATTTAACTACAATCATACTTGAGACTCTCGATAGAGATGAGACCCAAAAGACTGCGAGGTTTTCTTTGTTGTTACCAACGCGTTCCATGGCTACAAAGGAAAATAAAGTTTGAGAGTTTGTGAAATGATGGAAATGTTCAACTTCCCAGACGAACTATTAGAAGATCCAAATTCCGAGTCTGGAATGGAGACCGAACCGGGCGACAACATCGGGGCTGAATTGGACAAATTGACCCTCGAGGACCAAAAGGCAGAAAAAACAAACTCATATGACGACGTCATGGGCATCATTGAAAGACTCGTTATCAGTAAGAAAAATAATTATCATTTCTTGCCATTTAACTTAAATAGAAATTACGAAATTAAAAGACTCGTAATTAATAATTAGCAATTAATGATGAGTAATTATAACGATGTAATTATGAGTAAAAGAATAATCTAGTAATTTGCAGAACAAGACAAGAAATAATGTAACTGTGATGGTTCAATTTTGTGAATAAAGTTAAATTGAATTCCTATTCAAATTAATTGAGGAATTTCCTTGAATGTAGGCGATGAGTTTGGAGTGAAGCAGAGTGACCTGTTGAAGAAATACTACCGGGACATTGAGAAAAACGAAGTGGAGTTCTTTGAGGAATATTCACACCAAATGACAACATTCTTTGAGGAGCAAATCAAAACCCTCGTCATCCCGTCATTCAATCTACACAAATTCATTGAGGAGCTCAAGTAAATTATTCATTTAATAATTTACCAATACTTTGATTAACAGTAATTACTAATTAATCAGAGGCTGCTAGTCCTAATTATTTATAATTGTGTTTTCCAGAACCAAGACGGATTTCCTCGAAGGGGAAATTTACGAAATGCTCCTAGGGCTTAGAGACATTGAAAAATTCAAAGAACTAGTCGAAGACTATGCCAGTGTAATTTTACATTTTAAACAATAAATATTAGAAATTTAATTCTAGGTCATGATAACAGATGAGTGTGATAAGATAAATTTAAATTATTATTAGATGATGGACGGAAAGGCAGATTTGATTCTTTCTGGTATGACCGTCCGTCCTATTCACATTGACCCTGAGGACTCGGACGCAGGTGAAGAAATGGGAAAAGAGTGAAATTCCTTGTCCTCGCCAACACCGACCAATTCCGACTCCAATCACTTCGATCTTCGTTCAACCAACATTTTTTTTCCTTCTGCCATTCACTCTTAAAATGATTTCAGGAGATAAAAGTTCCCATCGCTTATTCAAATAACTATAAATGCTATCATTGTCAGAATGCACGGAAAGGATGGGCGATTAACAGTAAAAATTATGTTATATTCCACTTTAAAAGGGAATTCATTTTTTTATTCATTTGAATATTAGTTAATTTCAATTTGGCATTTATTTGACATTTCGGTTTAATATTTACAAAATTCATATTTCGTGTAGATTTTTCAAAATGAAAAAATGAAATTCTTAATATAGTTATATATCTTAATGACAATTTGTAGATCGCGTCATATAAGAATTTAATCATATTTATTTATATCGTAATATTAGTTTGCAAAAAGCATCTTCTTTAGATTGCTTTATTGTCAGACACTTTGGCCTCTAATTCTCTTAATTTAAACAATATTGTGATCTTTGTTTTTAGTAATATTTTGAGATTTTGACAAAAAATTTTAATAAAATGAACAAGTTAATACATTCGCTTTTTACTAATAGTGAAATTAACAAAAATCATCACAGTTCTTGTTTCATAATAAAAACGATTTTTTGACACTTTTGGAAAATATTTATATAATAAAATTTATAAAATGTGGAGAAATATAAAATTACTTTCTTTCCGTCAAATAAAAAATTGATAAAAATGACTCAAAACGAAAATAGCACACGTGACGTTCCTCATAGCAAATTATTTTAAATCACACGTCTTTTGGTAAATAAAAACTCACTTTGTCCTCCATTACATTAACCTAATTAACGTAATTATAAATATATTTAAAGTCGTAGAATTAAAAATTACTTAATTGCTAAACGTTCTTTTATCGATAAGAATTTAAGCTGTTTTGACGTTTCAACGTCGTTCGTGAATAAACTTAGTTAAAATCTTTCGAAAATATTTCGTTAGTGAACAGATAAGCTTTGAGAAATCATTAATATTTTGTAAAAATTCAGAACTATCGCATTATTAAAAAGTAAACTGGTGAGGATGAATTGAGATGAAATTCAAGTTAATTAATTGATATGGCCATTTTTTGAGCTCATTTGTCTTTGAAGCGAAGAGACGTCGAAGAAGGAAAAGTCTGACGGACCCAAATGATTCAAATGTCGAAAGTCTTGTGGAAGTCCAATGGCACTCCGGTCAATTCGTCTTCGTCTCTAAAAGATTCACACATTTCAATTAACCCGAGAATTTCATTTAATCCGAAAGAACGAAAAAGGTTAATTAGTTTAAAATTCAAATAATCTTTAGTCATTTATCTCCATGTTTTATTCAAATAAGTTAATTTAATTGCTTTTGATTCACTATTCTTTATTCACAATTTAAAAAAGCTTATATTCTCAAAAGTTTCTCACCTGAGTTTGATTATTCGAATGAGAATTCCTCGTGACGAAACAACAGGTGAGCCAATTTGGCCAGATCTCTCCAAAATTCCCTCCAGACATGTTTGACGATTGAGAAGTGTCAAAGCGACTTTTTGGCAATTATGAGAATTATAAAAATTGGCCAAAACGACGAGAAGGCTCATTCAGAGTTTCTTCATGTTTGATAATAATTTGTATTTAAGTGGGTCGAATGGAGTTGTAATTTATTGTTGACAAGCCAAGGAGTCTTTTTATTTTTTCCTCTCGTGGCAGAAGAGCAGAGGGTTCGAAAACTACATTCCCGTTAGTCAGTTAACTTCTCTCATTTCGCTCACTAGCCAACTCCGCTGCTCCTTCGTCTCTCCAATGTCTGAATTCTGAATCACCGTCATACTCCTCCTCCCTATATCAAGATTTCCCTATATCCCCAACATATCCAACACTCCACCAAGCACTTAACCATTATATGCTTCTATGCTTCACTTATAATAAACCCATAATTCCCTATACAAAATGCAAAACTCAGAATCTCATCATCAATACATTTCCTTCATTAGTTTAGTACATTTCACAGCTCGTAGAAAAATGGCTAATATACTTGGGTTGGGTATATCCGGCTTTATTCCGGTTGAGTTATACACAGCAGAGTTGTTTGTTCGATAAAATTTAACTAATTAACATTTATGCATAATAGCTATAAGCAGCGCCGATATGAGCTATAATGTATACACGCTTTTATCTATCATATCATAACATGTGTGACACGTGAATGTCCATTCATGGCAAGATTCATTTAAATGCTTTAAATATGATCAACAAGCATTGAGCAAGCAGCTTCCATTTACCCGAGGTCCGAGGAACTATTTGACCGAGGACCTTATGAACTAATTACCCGAGACCTGAGGCAATGCATTACATAGTCTATCTAATCCCCTATTTACCCGAGGACCAGATAAACTACTTGCCCAAGAACCCGAGGCCGAGACCCGAAACGCCATTCATTTTTCGTATTGCGTGCTCAGGATTTAGACTATGGTCTCAAAATGTTTCATCATACCCTACCCGAGACTTAAATACCAATTTCAACCCGCAATCCACACTCACTTACCAGCCCACATCATCGCTCACACATTCCCACCCCGCCATTTCTCCTACCATTTCTAAAGCCCGCTTATTTTCCCGCCCTTTTTACAACTTATTAAATTATATTTTGACCAATTTTAACTGAAAATTTTAAATCATTTCCAAATTATATAAATTCTAATATCTGACTTAATTTATTAATGCAAGTTAATTAAATAAATGCCTAATTTTTGAGCGTAGGTAGTATTATGCACATTAATTAGCAAATTTATAACAATAAAACTTATTTCTGTTTTATAAGTTTAATATTGATAAAGATTTATTACATAATTAAAATGATTTTTTAATAATTTTTATAAAATAATTATATTATTATTTATAATAATTGTTAATTGTAATGATGCGTACACTAATGTATATGTAAACAGATCGATGTGTACACACTGATGTATTTATATATTTTTTACATATCAGTTTGTTTACTATGTGTATTAAGAAAAGATATCCGGACATTGAAAATCTGCCCCAGCATTGAGAATTAATGTTCCGATTGATATTCTATTTTCGGATATCCGTCGGATCGGATCAGATACAAATCGGATGACCCAATTATCAGATACAAATAGTTTTAGTTGGATAAGGATCGTATCGAAATACTACCCAATTTTTCGGATCGGATACAGATCGGATTGACTCGGTTATCAGAACGTATATCCGCGGATATCCAATATACTGAAATCAGAATTCTGTAATAGATTTGATATTTTTCTGTATAATTATGCGAAAAAGTTCAATTTAATAAGTATAGTATCAGTAAAGATCAATAATATACCTAAATTATACAAAATCCTATTAATTTCAAAAAATTAATATAAATAATTTCGCTTTGAAATCAATGTTAATAATCTTCTCTAATAAATTTGATACTTACTCGTACTATTAGTGACCTTTTACTAATCTATTTAAATAAAAATTGTTAAAATCTGAATTAAACTTAAATTAAGACATTGAGGTTATTCAACGAGATTATTTTGAAATTTCGTATATATTTTTATATGGAAATGTGCTTTAAATGTCTAGAGAATTTTAAGGTACATAATATAATATTTCTAGAAATTTAGAATATTATTGTGTAAATTTTTGATAATAATATAATTATTAGGCATCAAATTTCAAAATTTGTTAAATCTGCTGTTTGATTATTTCAAATAAAGAATTGTTTTGAAGCCATTTCAAATGCCATTGATTGAGCTGAAGTCACGTTTTTGCAAGATAAAGCTCCATGCATGAATGCATTTAAAATCCAATACATGTTGAAGCAAAATAATGATTTCTTTAATAGCTCACAGTGGCCAGAAAATTCTTCCGATTTAAATTCAGCAGAGAATTTAGGGGCAATAATGAAATAAAAAGTTGAAGTTAAAGTGATTTTAGATTATCTCGACAATTTATCTAATAAATTACAATTCATTAATAGTCTTCAAGTTTTACAGGAACTCAAATGAACCATAATTTTTTGAAATCCTCCTCGACTCCTTTCCATGACGAATAAAAGCAGTTAAAGAGGCTAATGGCGGTTACACAAACTATTAATGCGGATTAACTTAATTTATATATTTAATATAGTCTATTTTATTAATATAATTTAACTACAAAAAATTTGAAAATAGGACATGTTGGAACGTAAAAAGCAAAACAAGGAGAATAGGAGAGAAATTGGCATTTAAGTCTCAAGTAGAGGTAGGATATAACATTATGAGACCTTAATCTAAATCCTGCGAATTGAATTCAAAAAATGAGCGGCGCCACGGGTCTGCGTCTCGGGCATAATCCTTGGATCTTTGGGCAAATAGTTCCTCGGGTAAATAGGCGATTAGATAGGCCATGCAATGCATTGTCTCGGGTCTCGGGTAAATAGTTCCTCGTGTCCTCGGGCAAATAATTTTTCTAGTAAATGGAAGCTGTCCATTGAACACCTTGTCGTTGAAGAACAATCGAATATCATCCTATTTATATAATATAATGTATACTTTACTATTTGTCGATATATCCTTGTTTTGACTTCCGTCCTCCTTGCCGCTACCACTAAAATATCATTTCAAATTTTTTCACCTCTTCCTCTACTTCTCTCAATTCTCACAACTTTCATTTCTTCAACAAAATTAAATATTTACTTTTTATAGCAAACTTATTTAATTAAAAAGCTGAAGACTTTTTTTAGTGTGGTAGTGTCTAAAAGCTGGCAAAAGTTTAACGTTTGTTTGGAGCTGTTAGGCTTACTAACCATAAGGTTTTGTTTCATTGGGCTAACATTTGGGATTTTGTTTAAATGTTTGATTAAATGTTTAATTGATTAATACGAAGTTTTACTAAATAAGTTGTGTGTGTGAGTTCACGTGTGTGATATTGAATATTAATGTTTGTGAGATTGGGCAGAGGATTGTTTGGGCGTGAGGGACAAGGAAGAGTTAATTATCATTTATTCCTCTTGCGAAATCTTTTTGACACTCCTATCGTTCCTTTCACAAATCCCCAAGAATTCCCAAGGAAGAGATTTCTCTTTCGCTCAAACTCGCTCATCTCGACAACATTTTTGCCATTTTCCAACAACATGGGTGGAAAAAATTCAAAAAAGGACAACCAACAACCATCAACTGCTACAGGTTGATTTCAATTCAATTCTTATTACATAATTACGTTACACTCTGCTACCTCATTCATAAATTAAGTACAATAATAGTCAAAGGGGTGATAAAACATTAAATTATATAACGAAGCATGAAGTCATGAAGTAAATAGCTTTCCGACGCAAATATAAAGTTTGAGTAGATAGTGTATTTAATTCTGTAGGAGTTCAATTGTCAATCAATAAACGCAGTATGACAAGTTAAAAGTTCTAAAAATAATCATATTCATCAACTTTATTGCAAACTCATAAGATTTCAATTAAAGAATTCCATATTGTATATTGTTTAGCTTATATTTGGTTTCCTATAATTTATTGAAATTTTATTTGGTTCATGGAGTTAATGAAAAGCCTTATTTTATCCCTATGATTTGAAAGATGAGAATTAATGATTTTGCAGAATAATTGAGAATTCAAATGGAGATTTTCAATGATTTTTTTTTCATTTCCTCGCCTTGAGTCACTTTTTTTATGTCTATGAATAACGGTTCAATTTTAATTCCCATTGTCCATTGATCAAATGGAATTTAATAAATGTCAATTTGGAAATGCTAAGATTCAATGAAGTCAATGTGGAATGAATGATTTTTATTATTTATATTCACGCATTAATTTTATTTTAATTTATTTTTATGTTTCGGAATCACTTACGTTGATATTCCTTTTGTATTTCCCTCAATTTCTTATATTTTTAATAGAGTTTGCCTACCTTGATTTCTTACACACTTTAAATATTAGCTAATTAAAATTCGTTTATTAAAAGTCGTTGTATTTATATGAACATTAATTTGCACTCCAATGGTTTGGAAGAATCCCAAGGTGATTCTTCTAGTTAAATGCAGTTGAATCATAATGAAAAACAGATTGAACATCATTTTATTATATAACAAAATAAATAAAATAATAGCAAATAAAAGATTTAATAAAGATTTGGATCACTCGAGTAAATAAATTGTTGACCCAAGGTTCCAATTGTTTAACCTCAAATGCGCAAATCACGTCCAACTTCTAAATCTCCTTTATATGGAAGTGTTTTCAATTATTCGCACATTCGAAGCTCAATGCCAATCTCCTCTCCTCGTTGTCCTCGTCAAATTGTTAAAAAATATCTCATTTTTAATGGCGTTCAGAATTATTATCATTTTTACCATTTTCTCCCTTCCTCTCTTTTTTAATGTGAATTCTCAAAAACCAATTAAAATTAATAATAATATTTAAAAATCATTAATTTTAATTAATTAAATAAGATTAAATTATTTAATTTACATTAAATACTTAATTAAAATTCAATTATTTAAATTAAAGGAATGTGAAGGAACTTTTGGGTTTTTTGGGTCACCATCGTTGCCTGGAGGTTTTCATTTAAATTAGATTTTTAATTCAATTCAAAATTAAATAAATTCTAAAATTAATTTAAAATAAAAAAATATATTTTAATTTTATATATAAAAAAATAACAAAAATATTTGCTAAAGATTTTTCTTCTGCTGCTCGGTGCGAAGCGTTATGTCGTGATCGCTGCTTCGACTTTCCTGGATTATCCGGTAGCGGATATGGTGTAGGATTTGGTTGCAATCAATTTTGCGATTGTAGTTTTTACAAAGGAGGATTTAGAGGGCGAGGGTAGTTCAATAAATTTAATTATTATAGAAAATTTAATTCGTATGTCAAGAAAATCTCGTTTACATATGTAATCTTATAATGTCACATTTACACTTAATCAGAGATACCAATAAATAAGTACCTACTTTATCAAATACCCAAACTTTTATTTAATTTTTCATCGTCTCTTCTATGTATACTTAAATAAATAGGCTAATCATATAATAAATCATATCATACTAAACCATTTCATTCCAATATTCATTATTTATTCTTCATTTTTTGAACATCCGAAGACCATTATCTATTCTCACAATTTTTAGATAATATGTAAATAAATTATTTGATTGTATTATATATATTTTATAAGCAATAAATTATTAATTACTTTCATAATAAGATTAACTATTAAAAGACTTAACCATGCCTAATTATTTAGTAATAATTTGTAATAATTTGACCTTTTATTTTTGTTAAATTCTAGGAGGCGAAGTGCTGAAGAATGCCAAGGACATCAGTGAAGAAGAATGGAAACAACGTTTGCCACCAGCAGCTTTCTTTTGCTCCCGTCAAAGTGGAACTGAAAGAGTAAATTACACCTCACATCTTTTAAACAAAAAATAATGCGAAATTGTTTTGTAAATTAGACAATTAAGACTTGACATTAAAATGTGTTCTTAAAATGAGGCTTTTTATAGGCATTTACTGGAGAGTATGTGGAGAACAAAGCCAAAGGAGTTTACGTCTGCGTTTGCTGCGGAAACCATCTCTTCAAGTAGGGACATTCGAAACTCCTTTAATGAGTGAATTTTATTAATTAATACACTTCACTTTACATTGTAAAAATGCACTAAAATTGCATCTAAAAAGGTACTTAACTGGTAATTAACCTTTAGCCTACTGTTATTCTTACTACTGTAGGAAATTACATATATATATTATATATATGTAATGAAAATACACCGATTAAAATAAACAGTAGGCTAAAGGTTAGGCTAAAGGTAATAAGTTATGTTTATGTGGAGTGAAATTGTCGTTTGGTTGAAAGTCGAAGTTTCAAATGCTTTTTGTATGTTGAAATGCAGATCGAGTGAAAAATTTGACTCCGGCTCCGGTTGGCCCTCCTTTTACGATGAAATGAAAGAAGCCGAAGACTCCAATGCCTGTGGAATCCTGAGGAAGAAAGACGTGTCTCATGGGATGAGCAGGACAGAACTCCTTTGCAAAAACGTATTTTATACCGTTTATAAATACACCCGCTAAGTTATAATTTTTAATTGCCGAAACTAGAATTTCAAATGCATTTAAATTTAAAATCATTTAATTTAAAATGCATTTAATTTTTTAAAGTTTAATAAAGTGTTCTTTTATGTTTTCCAGTGTAATGGACACTTGGGTCATTTGTTTGACGATGGGCCGCCGCCGACGAGACTTCGCTATTGCATCAACTCAGCTTCACTCGAATTCCGCGAAAGTTCAAAAATGTGAAAAAGGCTCGCTTAATATAATACTACTCTAAATATGTAATGCTCTTTTACAATGTAAATGTCCAAAGAACAAACGTATATTTTGATTAGAATTCAAGCTTAATGAAATGAAATAAAAGCAACGGTTGGTTAAGGTAAACAAAAAGGTTTATTCATTTAATTGTTTCGCAAGGTTTTGGCATCTTCCAAATTCATTTTTTCTTGAGGAATCGTCGGAGTTGAGGAGTGAAAAGAAGGAAAGAATTAGAAAGTGCATTTTCCAAAAATGAAATTTCCGAGTGCCTTTGGATCCTCCGAGTTGAAATATTCCATCCACAAAGCAGAGAAATATTCCTTGTTAATCACTTCGTTGTTCCCCTACACAACAAACAAGTTAAATATTCATACCGTCCAATTCAACCCCCATGTTGATAATTAAACTACTTTGCCTTTAACTACAACTCTTATTTTAATAATTAGTAATGGAGTAAGTAGTTAAACCACTTCCCAATGAGAATTTGAAATTTCGAATTTCCCAGAGCAATTGAACAAAGAACAATTTAAATAAACCCGCGCCTTTAAATAATGAAGACCATTAAATTTTTTTACCTTTGAGAGGATCATGTATGCTTTCTTGGACTCTTGAAGTTCAATTCCGTAGCATGAGCAGACTGACGAGAACTCGAACATGTCGATGACCCCATCGCCCGAAGTGTCAAGGAGGGAGAACATGAAGTTCATGTAGTTCTGCTGCCAACCCTCCTTTTTCTGAGCATCAGCGAAGATGGCATACCAGTTTTCTGGCGACACTTCGCCGTCGTCTCCGATGGCTGATTGGATCTTCAAAGCGTCCCAGATTTGGTAGAAACGCTGTTCCGTCTTTTGATAGTCAGGGTGAGAGTCGTTCCACCCGCGGAGCATACAAACGTTCTGGCAAAATTACAAAATTTCACTCATCTATCCCTTAAAATCACCAATTTTAAAAAATTGCAAAAATCTAAAATTCTAATAAATCCTTAAATGTTGTAATGCTAAATTATAAAATGCTCATTAATTCTAAAATTTTAAAATTTAAATTCTAAAAATTCTAAAATTCAAAGAAATTCTAAAATGTTTAAGTGCTAAAATGGTTAAATGGTTAAATGTAAGAGCAAAAATGAATGACTTGGTTAAAAGCTAAATGCCAATTTATTCAGAGCTAATAGTTAACCTTTAGTTCTTAATTGTAATTGCATTTACCTCAATTGCAATCTCGAAATCGTTCCTGTCGATGGCTCCAGACTTGTTCGTATCTTAAAGACATAAAAAACGAAATAAAATGGGGAAATGTGGGAAAGAGAAAGCCCGTTTTGATCAAAAGAGAAAGTGAGAGAAATATTGCAGAATGTTTTGTTTTACCGAAGAAAACTTCGAAAACGTGTTGGAGCTTCTTTTTCCTAAAGTCGGAGAGAGCCATTGTTCTGTGTGAGTTTTGTTGTTGTTGATTGTAACAAAGAGGAGCGAGAAGTGAGCCGGGACCCGGGGAGTTCTCACAGATATAAAATTAATCCGGGGGATTTTCTATTTCCTTCCCCTTCTCAAATGTCGGATTGTCACGACCAACTCCTTTCTCAGAGACGCCGGAAATAATAATGGCTCTCCCAAAGAAAGGTCACCTTCAATTACAAACCCATTAAATCCGCCTTTTTGAATCTCCGGGTCAACGACCACCCGAAAGTCTTCGTGATTTACATGGCTGATCAACAACGCAACTCCCTTTTACCCACTTCCAAGAACATCAGCCCAATTAATCAACTTCAATTAACATCAACCTCGCTTTGCACTCACCCGCCTCAAGGTTTTGCTTCATATATTTTATTTTAAAATACTCAATTTTTATTTAAAAATGTTCAATTGATTTAATTGAAAAATGAGCTGTTTGTAATCGTAATTAAAAATAGGCTTTAATCTCATTTATGTATATTAAAATTTGACATTCATTGGGATTACTACTATTGCATGGAAAATGGTGGAAATGGAATTTTATTATTTTTTAATTAGATGCTTTAATTATTCGAGAAAATAAAATTGCATGTTTGACATTGAGTTTTTGAATATTCCTTTTTTAGTTTTGTCTTAGTCTGACATTGACATTAGATAATTGTTTTCGCTCAGAGTTTTACATAATTTGTTGATTGCGGAGTAAATGCGGGGATCAAAAGGAGCTGGTAAAAATACGGAGGAGAATATAAAAAAGCGGAGTTTCTCAAGAATGTGTTCCGTGAATTGTTAGCGGATTTGAAAGTATTTTGAGGGCGAACCGGCAAATTCCTCCCAATTTCATTCCATCCAACAACGAAAAGACCAGGACGTATTTTTAGAGATCACAACTACGAATTACATCAAGACTAGGATCCTTCTCTTGTTCTTCGTGCAATACAATACTTGGCTTTTCACATCATTTCGCCCATTGGATAATAAATCTATGGACTGAAGGACTTTAATCTACTATTTACCTTTCCATGCCTTTCGTCTCCGTCTCCAAATCTCTAATTCAAACTCTTACAAAATCCCCTTTTCATTAAATAGAACCATCAAAAAAGTCATTAAAACTTGGTTTTCAATTATCAAGAATTTTTCAAGTTCATTTTCTGCTAATGCTAACTAACAATAAGTATTATTGACTCAGCTATTCGCCCAAAGTAATCGAACTCTTTTTACAAACTGTTTCAGTATTTAACTCATCATTCTAATAAACATTGGAATTTTCGAAGTTTGAGACGAAAGTGTAGAAAATCTTTAAGATAAACAACAGTCGAGACGTGGAAAGAAGAGCCATATAGCCAATAAGGCTGATTATACAAGAATACACTAAAAAAAGACTATTATTTAGTCTTGATGTTCACTTAATCCGTCATCAAATTGATCGTAACTATTTTCTTAGGAATGAAATCTCCAAGTCCCCATGTATAGGTATCCTTTTCTCCTATCAATAGCTGTGCTGTGCTGCATGTTGTTCTACTGTTTCTGTTCACTTCGCCCCCAGACAGACGAAAGAGAAATAAATGATCAATTGAGTGTTTTTTCCTTTGAAAAACTCCCAGTTTTTCATTCGTGTTGATTCGGTTAAGGAAGTCTCGTTTCTCTTGAGCGAAGATGTGTGTTTACATTGAGAACAGGAGTTTTTATTACCTCCGGCCCTCCAACACAACACACATTTCTCCTCATCTTTTCCAAACATGTGTGGAGACCTCGGGAGAAAATTTCAAACATGAGATTTAACACTCAAGTAAAAGGAGACGTCGCTCCGTGTAAATGAATGGAAGAAGATGGAGGAGATAAATGAGAGATTCACTTCAACTCCCTTTAGCGCCTTAACTAAATTTAAATACGCGCCTATACACCTATATTACATTAAAGTATAATAGAATTTTAAACTATACACGGTGTATAGATAATATATAGATACTTAAGATATGAACATCTAATAAATGCACATGATAAGTACACGAATGATACATAGACTCAGAGTGATAGACTCTCATAATGAAATATATATTAAAATGATACAAGAGTGAATCAAAAAGCAGATGTGATCCCTCGCTTTGGATTCCCGCCAAAACAGCCTCATTTGAGCCTCTTTGTCTTTTTCAGCCTTTTTAACTCCCCGCCTTTTTTTCCGCTTTTAATTTGGGGCCGTTGCCCTTCATTCATTGGTTGAAGGAAGACAAAGGATATAAATACAGCGCATTAGAATTGAAATAAATAACCCCGGGGTTAAAAATAATTTTTATTTTGTATCATCATCATAGTTATCATCCATTAAGGATGATTGTTTTATAAGAATAAAGTTTATTTTAAAAGGGCGGAGTGCAGTGAAGAAAATTGTGAAAGCGAAGCTGCGGATTTGGATTTGTTGGATCCTCCTTTTGATATGAAAGATTTGGAGAATGCGAACGTAAAAATAGTTGTGAAGTGTAAATTTAGCTGGAAGAATGCGAGAATGAAGATGAAGGAATTAAAAGACTTGGACGAAGCTCAACACGCAAACCACGCAAATGAAGTCCCTTAATTTTATTTTGTTATTTATGGTCGTGGATTGATGGGGAATTGGGATGAGGAATTCCAACTTGGGCATTTGTCATAATTCATTCTTACGGGTTCAAAATGCGTAATTAAAATTGGTTTAAAATACTGCGATGATCTCGTTTTCAATGACGACGTTTCTTTAAATGACAATAAATTTTGTGCAGAATTGAAGGGATTGGAATGTTTGGTTCTTTGGGGATTTGACTCAAAGAAGTTTTTGGCGTATGCAGGTATTTGCAATGGCGGCTTCTTCGACTGTCACGTTTCCATCAAACAACTCCCGCTTGGGGTAACAGGTCACGAGGGTGAAGGGCTGACGAACGAATTCCGGATTGCATGAACCAAAATTGATGTATTCACGGATGTTAAAGATCGTGTGTTCCATATTTTATCGGATTTTTATCCATAAAAATAACAAACATTTAATTTAATTAATTAATAATTATAAAATCGAAAGGATATAAAAATCGAATAGGTTCTATTTGATCCTTCCAGTATTATTATCATTATTATTTAGTGTTAATTAAACAGTAGTGACGACTGTTCTGTTAAATATTTATGTGGATTTGTTGCCAGTTGGACATGAACTATCGTGACGAGTTTGTAAACTCGAGATTTCAAGTTCAAGTTCAAAATGGCCGAGAGCTCATGGGGGTTAAATCTAGTCGATCCTAAAGCCGGGGATAATAAAGATGGAGAGAATTTGGTTGCAGAACTGTTCCCGCTCCCAGCTATTAAATTAACTTTTGAATTAACTCTTGAATTATCCTTGCTCGGGCTCTTTTCCGTTCAACCCTGGTCGAGGGTTTGAGTTCATCCCTGCTGGAGTATTTCGGTTCATAATTGCCCGAGTAACTCGGTTCATGCCTGCTTGAGGATCATTCATAATTGATCGAAGATTTCCGTTTCCGTTCACCCGTAATCGAAGATTTCCGCTCATCTGTGGTCGAGGATCTCCGTTCATCCGTGGTTGAGAATTTTTGTTCGTCCGTGGTCGAGCATCTTCGTTCATAATTGCTCGAGGATCTTGGTTTTTTGAGCACCGACCTTAACGGAGAAGGAGATTGACATCTCTGATGTCTTGAACTCTCCGTAGTTCCCCAGTGGACTCTGTTGGACGCAAGGGAATGCTGTTTGTTTGGAACGGTGTGACGTCTTGGATAACTAGGCGTGGGCGAGGAAGGCAAATTGATGAAAGAAGCCGGAGAGGCCGGAAGTCCTGAATAACTATTCGGGCGATGTTTGCAGCCGTTGAAAGCTCCAAACATTCAAACATTTTAAAATGTCTTTCCAAATTATCCGCTTCTCCTCCGCTCGTCCTCCTGATTTCGGATCCGTTCCGAATAAACACAAAAGTCGGCAATTCAGTGATTTGAAATCTCTCCATGATTTCTGGACATTCGTCCACGTCCACTTTCACCAATTGCGTGTTTTTGTATCTTTGCCCAAGTAAGTCGAAGATGGGCGCAATGGCTCTGCACGGTCCGCACCTGAAATACATTAATTTACCAAATAATGTTTAGGAAATTAATACTTAAATTAACATTACTTAACATTAAGATTAATTAGCATTAGTTAAAGCTTTATTATATAGAGCAACGTTCATAAAATGACAAATTGCTCAAACCATTTTGCAGTAAAATCCACAACAATGAGTTTATGCCCAGCAGTGTCAAGTTGTGAGTCAAAAGACTCCTTGTCACTTGATAGACCATTCTGAATTTTGTGAGCTATAAAGCTATAATTAATAAAAGGAAATCTATTTTATTTATTTATTAATTCATAATTAAAAATTATTATTAGCCGAATGAAGAAATATGGAGGAATTGAGACATCAGGATTCTCTATATTAATTTCTATATTTACAACTCTTCAACCGATCAAACCCATCAACGACTTCGTTCTTTGTATTCTTATACGTAAAGTTTAGTAAAAGAAGTAACTGTTTAATATTACTATTAAAGCATTGGGTAATAATGTTGAATTTTTCTAAAATGTCATCATGAATTCTTTCGTAGAGTACGATATTGCAAAATATTGGGAATGGAAATAATAAAATTGTAATGTGTATAAAAGCATGTTAAGCGACCTCGTGAGATCATTTGGGAATTTTGAGTAATATAATGGAGCGTTTGAAGTTTCTTTGTTTAAAGCTTTTCTTGCCATTTTTTCTCTTTAGTGGAGGAAATGCATGGAGAAACGAATTGGTCAAAATCATCAACGGGACTGACGCGTACTACGGTCAATTCCCATATCAAGTTTATATTGAAATCTATAAGAAGAATGCGGAGAATGGAAATTTCTGCGGCGGGTCAATATACAATCCCCATTTCATCCTCACGGCCGCTCATTGTTTCTACGACCCTTCTGACCCAACAGCCAAAGAAGCGAAGATCGAGGTCTTCGCCGGCGTGAATGATTTGTCAAAGAAAGAAGAGCACGAGCAGAGAAGACATGTTGACGCCGTGTTCATTCACCAGGATTATAACCCAAAGAATTTTAAAAATGACATTGCCATTCTTCATTTTAAAAAACCACTCAAAATTACGGAATACGTTCAACCAATTCTCATCCCGGATCAAGACACTTTCTTTTCAGGTAAAATTATTATAATTTATTTTACAAAATTGTCATTTTCATTAATTGCTTAAATAACTTATAATTGCTTATTTACCTATTTAAGACAAAAAGCGATGACGTCATTTGTGATTAGCCTATAAATTATTATTTTAATTAATATATTATTACAAAATACTTAATTTTAATAAAAGAATTCATGCTAAATAAAAATTAATCATTTAAACTATAACTTATGTGAAGGCTCTGGCATTGTTTCGGGCTGGGGAGAGACGATGGGCACGAAGAGTGAAATTGAAGGGAAATCAGCATCTCATATCTTAAAATATGTTCAACTGGACATCATTAGCGACCAAGAGTGCAAAGAGGCTTATCCAACCGTATCGATTGACGCCATGTGTGCAGGATTTCCTGGCGGCGGGAAAGACTCGTGCACTGGAGACTCCGGCGGCCCTTTTGTATGCAATTACGGAGAAAACGTCATTTGTGGGATTGTTTCATATGGGAAGGAATGCGCTCTCCCCAAATTTCCAGGTAAGTATTATTTAGTACTAATCATGTACTCGTTTCATCATTAACATTTATCAATTAACCAATAATTTGTACCTCCATGATTCTTAACTATGAAAATATTAATATGTATGAATTTATTGAGCTAATTAATTGATTTAACATTTTTTAGGGGTTTACACAAAAGTCTCTCACTACACCAATTGGATCTATAAAACAACTGGCGATTCTTAATAATTCAATTCAAGCCTCATGGTTTTTGAGTATATTAATAAAAAGGATTTAATCAAAAGTTGATTCACAACCGAAATTTTATTTTTATTCACCTTCTTTATTCCTTTGATTAAATCTCTTGAGATCCAATCAATGAAGATAAAATAATCAGAATAAATACGAATAGACCGATACATTTAGTGCTGAATAAATAATACAATAAATATAAAATTAAACTATAAAAATTCATATAACTATATGAATTCAATCTCTTGATTTCCCTTCATCGTCGTCATCTTCTGAGCTAGTCTTATTAATCGTTTGTTGGATCCATTGATCGTAGTGTGAAATCTCTGTGTACACGCCCGGAAACTCCTTCCTTCCACACCCGTTCCCCCACGACGTGACCCCGCAGAGAACTTGAGTTCCATTGGGCCCATGACAAATCAAAGGGCCCCCCGAGTCCAAAGTGCAACTGTCCTTTCCCTCAGCTCCAGCACAAATCATGGTGTCGGCAATCAAGGGATAAATCTCCTTCGTTCCGTCCAAGTTACGGTAATTTTCTCGACAAACGTCGTCGGAAACGAAAGGAACCTCGACGGCCATCAATCGCGTAGGTCTTCCGCCCTCTTCCTTCAAAAACCCCCAACCCGCCGCAGTGGCCAATTGGCTCATATTCGGCTGGAAATCCATTGGGGCCATTTGAATTCCTGAGACGTTCCCCGTAAACTCGAACGGTGGGTGAACCTTGAGAAGAACTAAATCGTGCGCCACGCTCCTGAAAATTAGTAAAATGCGGGGAATTTAAAAATGTATCATTTAAACGTCATTAATAATAACTTATAATTTACTGTAATAATAATTATTATTAGCGTAATAATTATTAATTACTAATTAAACTCGTGATACATCACCTTCCTTCGTTGTTCCATTGAGGATGAAAAACAATTTGAGCCAATTGAGAAATTTGTGTTTGTTCCGTGTCATTGGAGTCTCTGAGGATATTTTTCCCTGCTACCAATGCCCCATGCGAGGCGAAGAGAGTCGGGAACGGATCCAAGCAATGGGCAGCCGAAATGACCCATTGCGAATTCACAATGCTCCCGCCGCACGTGTGGCGCCCGGATAATTCCAGCGACACGATGAATGGAAATTCTCCATATTGGACTTCGCGTCCTCCGAGGATTTTCCCCTGGCGGTGATGAAATGGAGAACTCAGACCAAAAGGAACGTTTAGTAGGAACAAACAGGAGGGAAATAAAATTAAATCCCAACGTTGAATTAATTCACTTTTTAACCTCATTTTTAATCCTTCTTGATTAAAATAAGTCACTTCCCAAAAAGCGAGTCCGACAAATGTACACCTGATTGTTTTCAATGTTTTCTCAAAACATATACTATTTAATACAAATAATAAATAACATTCGGATGTTCAACTTGTCACTCCAACCGAGTTTTTATACTCGAGCGACTCTTTATGGACTAATAAATAAATACATGAGCTTATGAATATTATGCATGATTATGGATTAATTTTATTCCACCTTTGATTTAACCTTTTCACAGGAACGAACATAATGTCATGAAATCCAGATCTTCCATGCCAAAAATCCCTGATCAATGAGCGACATGTAATGAACTAATGAAATGATGTTCTTCATTATATCATTAGGTATGTGGTCGTTTTATGAGCAAATGCGAAGTTTGTGACAGTGAATTGACAAATTGGGTTTTCGTGTCAAGTTGTTGACCTCGGAAGGGAATTTAATTTCTAAAAAGGTTGTTCCATTCCCCCGCAGCAGCAGTGAGTGAGGAACTTGGAAGGTTCGTCGGGGCATTCGAAGAGTTTGGCCGAGGCCGTACAGCCTGTTGGGCATTGCCCGGTTTCTTCTCGAGCTCGACAATCATGGGACCAATAACAACGCGGCTCGTCGCCCCAAGTGTCAGGATTCGTATCGTCGCGAACCACTGCCAAACATTTAATTACAATTAGTTAATTAATTGCAATACTTAATTTAAATAACTAATACAAATTAATTAACTCATATTAAATAAAATACTTATTGCTTTTTGTATTAAAGAACTACATTTTAAAATTTGCCAATTAAAAGTTTAGAAATACAATTGAAATTGTAATGTTTAAAAATTACCTTCTGAATTTGACGTTTTTATTTGACTAAATAAGTTTATTAAGATAATGAGAAAAATGAATTCTTTGGTAAACATTGAAGAAAATTCTGAGAAAATAAAGGGAAAAGAGTTGATTATAGGAATTGAGTAAAGGTGAGAAATTTCCAACTGGAGAATTATTAAAAATTGTATGGAAGTTTTGATGGAAAGACACGTCGAGTTGAAAAAAACCATTTGAGCCACATGTGGAAACTCGTAAATTATAGCTTTTATAACATTGGAATTCCATTTGAGGTCAACGTGGATGGAAAGGAGTCGGAGAAAACACACCCGTGCATGAAATGAAATAATTACATTTTCACACTCATACATACAACTCACTTAAACTCATGTTCAGTTTAACGGTAAGTCAGTTTGATGACTCAAATGTTGTCAACTGAATTCAAATGTTCACGTAATAATTCAGCCTTAAAAACCCGTGTTAGATGCTTAATTATAATATCTAAATAAAATATTTAACTACCAGGGATAAGTACCATACAATAAAATAGTCAACGGAATGGACTAAATGTAATTACTAATTACAAGTGTAATTATATTAATATGTATATTATATGTATGTTAACTAACGTATTTTAATTATAATAAATGCAACACGTATTCTCCTTGAGGTAACAAAATAAAAGTTTCAAAATAGTCAATGAAGCCTGGCAATCAGCACTGTATTAAATACAGCTAAATACTAAAATGATTAAAAAATAATTGCGTTATTAAACATTTAAGCTATGGTTTGAACTTTGAACACTTAAGAAGTGAATTATTTGAATAATGGGATTATGGGTGTATAAATACAATTCCATGGAAAAGGAGTGAAAAGTGAGTAAGGAGAAAAGAAGAAACGTCATTTTCTGCGCTGTGTTGGTATTGAAATGTTTTGCCTCGTTCGTCTCGGGGGCCTTCGGGTGGGTTTGAACGGAATCTCCCGACTGCGACGGATCGCTCGGACTTTTGCCCCAATACCATTCAATTCATTACATCGGGAGTTGGAAGACTTCAAAGGCAGATTCTACCCAAATCTCGAATTATTTCACACCTCGGGAATTAGAAATATTAAAATGGAAGGAGCCGACGGAGAATCTTCAAAGTGTAGGCAAAATTACCACCAGGATTGCGAAGCTCTCATTAATAAGCAAATTAACATGGAGCTCTACGCCTCATACGTCTATTTATCAATGGTACGAAACGAGCAAATTATCCTATATTCATTAAATTACAATTTTGAAATTACATTAGTAAATTGTCAAAATTAATCATTTTAAATTGTAATCTTCTGCATTCAATATCAAAATACCAAACAAACAAATAATAAATAATTTTAAAATATAATAAAACTAATAAATTTTCTATGACTTTTTTTGTCGGTCTCTTTTAATACAATTAAGAATAAGTGATGTGATTTTCCAGGCATATTACTTTGACCGTGAAGACGTGGCCTTCCCAGGAGCCAAAGAATATTTCAAGAAAGCATCTGACGAGGAGCGCGAACACGCCCAGAAATTCCTCGCTTACCAGAACAAGAGAGGAGGGCGAATTCTCTTGCAGGAAATTGCAAATCCCACTAGGGACGATTGGGACTCACCTCTCACGGCAATGACCGCAGCTCTAGAATTGGAAAAGACTGTCAACAATGTAAATTAACTTATCTTTTGAACGTTTTCTTAGGTTTCAATTAAGTGTGTGTTTAAATGCATTCAAGTCTGGTGTTTAATTCCCATTTATGTTCATTTGAACAGACCCTCCTTGATCTCCACAAAATGGCTACCAAACACGGGGATGCGAATTTGACCGACTTCCTTGAGCGGGAATTTTTGGACGAGCAAGTGAGTGGAGAAAAAGAACTCTCGGACTTCATCACTCAACTCACGAGAGTCGGCAAAGGACTCGGGGAATACGTCTTTGATCAGAACTTGTTGAAGTGATTTCGGAGAATTGAGTAACTTTAACATCGTGCCTGATTCCTCTCCTACATTGACTCAATGTACCTACTTAATTTTTAGCTACTAATTAAACAAATATATTGTTATAATGCCTAATATTTAATAAATAGGAGTTTTTACAGTCAGTCTCAGATTGACTTGTCACGCTATAGACTTAACTTTTAACTGTTTAGTTAAAGTCTATATAGACTTTAACTTTATAGATTTTCAAATGTATTTCCAATGAAACTCGTATTTTAGCGCTCAGAAATCGGTTTTTATTTTTTGAAAAATGTTAATTTCACTTAAATTATTCAAACATTACATGTTAAATCGATAAACTGAATGGAAACTTGACATTGTTAGCACATTAGCATTCGATATAATAAAAAAAACACGCCTGTGTTAAAGTATCTGTACAAGTAATATGAAATTAAATAAATCAGTTTATCTTGTCATTCTTTCGTTCATATTCCTTTTACCAAACATAAATCCTTTGTCACATGAAGGAAACAATGAAGGTATTATTTTAATTTCACCTAACAATTACACCAAAAATTATCAAAAGCTTAAATAGAATTTACAAATGATTTTTTTCTAAATAAAATCATTTAGTTGATCATAGCCATTCTTGGTGTTACGCGGGGGATTGTGGCCCAAATGTCTGGGCCGGGGAATGTCAAACGGGTCATCACCAATCCCCGATTGACATCTCGACCCTCATACCCACAAGGGAAATTCACCGCGATGTCAAAGTTCATTTTTCCAAGTCTTACGGCAAATCCCGACATTTCCACATTCAAAACAACGGTCACACCGTCCAACTCTCCTTGAAGTCCAAATCTTCTCAATTGTACATCACGTTGGACGACCTCGATGAGAAATACATTTTCGAGCAGATGCATTTCCACTGGGGGTCAAAAAACTCTGCGGGGTCAGAACACAAGATTGACCAAAGGGGATTTTCCATGGAGGGCCATTTCGTTCATTTCTCGGAGAAATACAAAGACATTGCGGAGGCCGTCGGGTCGAATGACAAACACGCGTTGATCGTCTTGGGAGTCTTTTTGAATGTTGGCGCGGAGGTCAAGAGCGTGTTGACCCCGATTGCCAGAGCCATTCCAAGCTATGGAAAGACCAAGACGTTGAAGGTCTCGCTTGCCTTGTTGGAATTCTTCGTCTTGACTGCGAAAGTTTATCGTTACGAAGGATCGCTGACGACTCCGCCGTGCTCGGAAATTGTCCTTTGGCACGTGTTTACTCATGTAGTCACGGTGAGTAAATCTGACGTGGCGGCCTTTAGAAAAATGAAGGATGCCAACGGGCACCGTTTGAAGAAGAATTACCGCCCGATTCAAAATAAAAGAACCATTGAAGAACTCGGCGGGGAATCTCAAGAATTTTATAACCCAAATGAGATTTGAATTTAAGATTTTAAATTAGATCTTCTAAAGATTGCAAAGAATTCCATCGCTGACTGTAATTAAATTGTCAAATTAGTGTTTTTCTCTAATATGAAATACAAATAGGGTTAATAATTTAAAAATAATAATAGTGTGAAATAAATTATGAGAATTGTTATAAGACAATTGAAGATATGCATGTTAAAAGGGCGCGAGATCTCAAAATTCTCAGTTTCCGGCGAAACTTGAAAAATACCCTAAAACTAAGTAATTGAATTGTTACAAAGTAAAAAATTATTGTTGAATAATTTCTTATAATTTGGGAAAATTTGTTTATATTAGAAATATTTCTGGTAATTTTCGGGTTTAGCATGAAAATTAGAATTTTAGAATGAATTAGAATTGAGATCTCGTGCCCTTTAACATCTCGTCAATTAAAACAAAGCGAATGTGATAATGAAATAATAAGTAATTGTAGTTTGTGAAATAAACTCATTTTTATTATAAAATCAATCACGTCGTCCATTTTTATCCAATTTTACCACATGGCATTAATGTCTAATAAAGGTACGTGTTGTATACATTTTAGATTTTTCTTTACTGTCTAACCTCTAATTATTAATTAATTGTGTTAATAATTAGTAAATATTACAGCGCTTTTAATGTTCACTATATTTAACTTAAGTAGAAATACCACAAAATAAATATCTCTTTAAATACGATCTTACTTTTAAAGAAAATGGAACAGTTCTTATTATAAACGTTATAAATGCATTATTAATTAAATGATCTTGATTTCAATTAACTAAATAATTAAATACTTTTTTATATTTTAAAAACTGATAATTCAAAAGCGACAACACAAACATCAATAACAAAACACTGAATTATTTAAGTTTTAATTTTGAAAAGCAAAAACTAAAAAAACAGATCTATATAGGCGCTAAAAACTAAACTTAATTTTACAAAAAAAATTCACAATTTCACATTTGACTAATTTTTGAGAATGAAAAAAAGATCCTTTTTCACTGTCTGCTAAACTACAAAATATAAGAAAAATGAAATGAATAATTAAATTGCAAATAACCTATCAATTTAATTGTAGTTATTACATTTACAAAAACAAAGGAATTTTTAATCCACGCAGTGCTTTTTAAATTCTTTAGTCTTTTTAAATATTTTTTGTACAGACGGCGAATTTATTTAATGTTTTTTCTTAATTGGTTTTAAAGACTAAATTTTGAAAAATGAATGTTTATTTTTATTGATAACCCGTTGGTTTGTCAATGACGGCGACTCCCGCGTAGGACCGCCCAACTACCATCGAGGAGCACAAAACCCGCCAGGTGTCCGTCTTGGGGTCGTAGACTTCAACCGAGTGCAAATTACAAGTTCCGTCGTCCCCGCCCACGACGTACAAAAAGCCCAAGTGAGAAACCACCCCAGCATTTCGTCGACAAGTTGTCATGTCCGCCACTGGGTGCCAAGTCCGAGTTGCCCCGTCGAAAACTTCAACGGACTTGCGGACAATCGGGCCGTCGTGGCCGCCCACGGCGTAGAGCAAATCCCCAACGACTCCGACCCCAGCCCCGGATCTTCGTGCTGACATGTCGGCCACACAGGACCATTCGTCTCGCTCAGGATCGTAAACTTCCACTGAAGATAAACACTGCCTACTCGCTCCGTCGTAACCGCCAACCTTCAAACAATCAACGTTTGAACACTCGAAAACATTCACTCATTAAAATGTTTGAATTAAATTAAAATTACCGCATAAAGTTTGCCATTAAGAACTCCAACTCCAACGGAGCTCCTTCGTGTTGACATTGACGAGATTTGAATCCATTCTTTGGCAACTGAATCATACGCTTCTGCACTGTTAAGCCCCGTTGATCCATCTAACAATTTATCAAAATATAATAACTACCTAATTAATAAATGACTCTTTTTATCAAATTGCTACTTAACTAAAATAACAAAATAAGTAAATTAATAATTAATTAAATAAAAACTAGATCTAAAAATTCCTCATGTAATTTCTCTTTACCAAAGCCTCCGACAGCATAAATTCTATTTCCAAGAACAGCAACTCCGAGCGTTGACCTCCTCGCGTTCATTCCCGGAGCCGGCAACCATTTCCCACAAGCCGGGTCGTAAACATCCACCGTCTTGACCCTTAGAGATCCATTAAATCCCCCAACAGCGTAAACTTTTCCGCCCAGCACAGCCAGCCCAGCCCGACATCTCCGTGTGGGCATGTCAGCCAAGAGCCGCCAACGGTCGTCTTTGAGGTCATGGGCTTCTACACAGCGAATGGCCTTCGGCGCCTGACCTCCCACGACAAGAAGAACTTTTGGAAGACCAAGGGGAGCTCGTGGGCGAGCACGTGGGGAGGCAAAGGTCGGGCGGCCTTCTTGGCGAAGAATCGTCAACTTCAAGGCTTCGATGATCAGATCTTTGCACTGAGGACTTCGTTTTACCAGAGGCTCTTCGTCAATCCTACCCATTCATTTCACTATTTAGTCAATTTGACAAACAATTTAATCATAGGCTCGTTCACGTACTTTGCATAATCGGCTCTCGCTCTTCCTTGACTTTTCAAGAATATCTAAAAATTTCCACGTTTAAAATACGCATGACATTTTGAACCCCTGATTTTCTTAGCCCGTTCACTTTGTGAGGTTTAAGTTTAATGTCTATCATATTCGTATTCCAAGTAGCTAACGAACTGTGTTTAGTTCTAGACCTCACAGAGTGGACGGGCTGAGAAAACTAGTTTCAAAATATCGTGGGTATTGTAAACGAGAGAATTTTTAGATATCTTTGAAAAGGCAAGAAAAGAGGGAGAGCTGATTTTCCGAGCCCATAAATAATTAATAAATAAGCTTCTGGAATCTTTTAAAATATTAAATGTAATTATTTATTTATTAAATTATATATGGGATTAATTGGGATGATGATTTCATTATTTTACTTAATTTCATTATATTTTAGTAATATGATTAAATTGTAAATTGCCTGCAGAGATAATCCGACGAGAGAAGTGGAAGTCGAACATGGGCCATAAGAGATGCAATGTGATCGGCTCTTTTGTCCAAGTCGTGGTTCACCCAAGCACAAACGCTTTCAAAGACCGTTTCTTCCTGCGCCACAGCCAATTCGTCACTTCCGATCAAAAGACCAACCTGAAATCATTTTTTCGTGTCATTTATTTGAACTTGTCTAAACTAAACTAACTAAACTAAAAAAAATGCCAAGAATTGTAAAACAATAATCCAAGAAGGGAAATACCTGTTGTGGGGTAAGTGAAAGAAATTCTTCTCCTTCGACCACCTCGGTGAAATGCATGAAGGTGAAATTATCGGCCGCGGTGATCAATTCCGTGCAAGCATGAAGATCCGCAAATGCCCGGATTCCGAGACAATTGCTCGGGTGGAGCTGTCCTTTGAGGAATTCCTCGCAAGCTTCGGAGACGTCGGCCATTTGCAGCAAGCGGGCGGCCGGGAGCAAACTCGTGACGGAATCCTCCGTGATTACCACACTCCCCGTGTAGGCATAGTCAATGAGGGAGGACAAAGCACAGGGTTCGACCCCGATGATTTCCACGCGCTCCTTCCCCTTTTCCTCGAACGAGGAAAACATGGCAGAGAAATAAGGAGAAGCCGAGGCGAGAACCGTACGATGAGCTGGGACTTCAACCCCTTCGGCCACCAGTGTCACGTCGATCAACATGCGACTTCTGGTAAACCGAGGATTTAATTAAGTTAATTTACTAATTATTTTTGTTCCAGTTATTTTAATTTTTAATATGTTATGTTTATAAATTCATGATTAATTACTAATTATTTTTTTACTAACTTTCTTAAATTATCCAGAATGGAAAAAGCTTTTTCAAAATGTGACAAGTTTTTATAAGGCGGCTTGAAATCATCTTCTTCTGGAGAATTCGAGGGATTCCGTTGGGAACTTTCATCAAGGCTACTCTGACTGGGATGCCGGAGCAATAAACTACCAACTCGTCCGCCACTGGAATTTAAAAATCAATCAATTACTAAACTAGTTTAGTTATTGAATATAGATGACTTTCATCCCCAATCCTTAGTATTAAAATGGTATTACCAAATGTAATTTAAATTGACTTGATTAGATTTAATTAGAATTGATCAGGATTTTTTAAAATGGAATTGATTAAAAGTCAAATGATTTACTTGGCAGTTGATTCGGAGTCCGAGCCATTACCCGCTGAGACTTGATCCATCATATTGCAACAATGATAATTAACTAACTAGTAATTACTAAATGAGCTTCTTTTTGTTCGCTTTTGTGCGTGAGGCAAATTGACTTGAAAACACTTTTTTCCAAACGAGATTTAAATAAGTTTCGAGTTACGTTAACTGGCACACAGATCTCACCCGACTATCATACAATATTTATTACCATTTACAATAAATAGAAAAGTAAGGCATTTTCTTTTGAATCGTACGATTTATCTAATAAAAGACCATTTTATTGAAGACACTTACGAGTCGCTTGATAATTAATTAAATTATTAATTACGTGTGAAGATAAGAAATAATAAAATCACAATGGTCAACGTCGTTTCTGGGTGTTTCATAAGCCCATGGAAGTTCTTGGCTTCGCACTCAATCCAAAGAGACGTGGAGGAGAAAGAAGAGCTTGAACAACCAACACAATCATCTTTTGTCTAACTATTTACCTAAATCTTCTTTATCTTATCTAATAATGCAGTTGAGTATTCCTTTGACAAATCTTAAGACCACACACGCACAAGGGTGTGGAGGCTTTCACAATTCAATAAACTCTCTTAATAACTGACTCTGGAACTTTAAATTACACAAACTTGTATTTACTTCTTCTATTTAACTCATAAATATTTGAATTGCATAATACAATTAAATAATCAAACAATCCTCCTCGCTCGACTATTACAGCTCCCTTTGCTTCCCAACTAATTAATGAAATTCATAAAGGCCCTTAGATCTATTTCTAGACAGGAATTGGACAAATTGGATTCAAAAGAAATTTTTTTTTACAAAAATTGCTCAAGTCAGGTTTCCTCGACAAGGTGAAATTTTGAAAATCTTGTGAATTTCTTGCAGATTCTTACTTTAATTAGCGAGATTTCTCAGTCAATGCGTTGTGTAAGCAATTGAGCTTGTTATACGAAATATTTATTCTAAATCTTTAGTATGAAAATGTAAAGTTTACAATCGATTTTAAGAATTGAAAATTAAGTAAAGTAGACTAACAATTCACTTTTAATAGAATTGGAATTATCGAGTAAAGACAATTTTAGATAGCAATTAAAGTGTGCTTAAGTATTCTAATAATAATCCTTAATAAACTCCTTTAACAATGATTAGCAATTTTATACTATTTTTGAAAAACAACAATGAGAATATTTCCTCGAAAAGGCAATTAATTCGATATCTCTTAAGGCTGTTAGCTAATTTCCTTCCAAATTCCTTCTCGTGGATGTAAACGTGTCTTTGAGATTAGAATTTAATGGCCAACTAAATACCCCTAGTTAGATTTGTCTTTGTTATTTAAGAGAAAAATATATTGGATTTTTATTGCGTAGTTTTGTTGGAATTTGTATTGATGCTCTGCTCGGTCTAATCAACTTCATTTGTCGAGGAGAAAAATGTAAGAATAACTACGAATAAGCGCTGTTTACGCCATTCCACTTTGAATTATAACAATTAGAAGGAGATTAATTTAGAAAAAGAAAAGTTAAAAAAATGAGGAAGTTGGGAGGAGGGGAGAACAGGGCCTTCGCCTACTACACCAGAATACAGTGGATTTCATATACAGATAACCAGAATATCCCCATTGATTACGCAATCTCCTCATTTCAAATGCAATCCGCTCAACGGACCAAATTCCTCGCTCAGTTCATCCCCTAATGACAAATGTAATTTATAAATGCTCCTCAACGTAAACGTTCCGACGTTCATAACGAACGTTAGCATTTAAAGATTGTTAACATTCAGACGTTTAGTCAATTTCATGTTTTCAAGCTTTTATTCTCCAAAGTCAATTTTTTGCTTCATTTTCATGTTTTGCAGTAAGCTAATGGTGAAGTTAACCTTTAACTTAAAGTTAAAGGCTACAAGGTTATTTTAATTGACTATTTAGACACACTTTAGAAACTTTAAGATTTTATACAAAAAGGCTGTCAATAATAGTTTATTTTTATTATGCTTTGACGCCAAATATATCAAATAAAGAGAGAATATGAATTGATTGAATTCTTTGGAATTTCCAACTTTTGATCAATTCAAATTCACGCAATGCGAATTCATCTAACAAATATTCTCCTTTACTTCATCATTCGAGTTTTTCATTTTTCAAGGGAGATTGGCGGGTTGAAAATTTTCGACGTCGAAGAATCTTACTCAGAAGAGACATACAATCAGCTAAAGGAAGAATATGATGAGAATCTCAAGTCTGCGGCTTTGTCAACAAAGAAAGATGAAATGAAGGATGTGATTCCTCATACGACGAAAAGTTTCAGAGAGCATAAACAAACATATAATGTAATTAAACTGTGTAAAATAATATGCTTCTAATTACGATTACAATAACATAATTTGAATATCCTTACCTCGCAAGAAGTTTATAGAATTTTATATTACTTTGATCAAGATCAAATATTGGTATTTTCCATTTTACTGATTAATATATTAAATTGCCAGACTATCATTGACATTGAGGGAAGGGCGGAGGGAAGCACGGAGAGTTATGAAAATGCAATTGAGAAGCTCAGTTGTGAAAATCCTTACTTTTGGAACGCATTTAAATGTAAATTACTAATTTTCCAGACAATTGTCAAGCATTAACAAACACATTATTCCATTCCATTATTCCATATCATCTTCATCATTATTATTCATTATTTTCATAATCATTGACCCAGAATGCTATTTTTATCAATTCAATGTCATTAGGTTATAATTTGGACATGGAAAAGGATAATGGTAATTTACCTCGAGCTAAAGAAAATTTGCTTACAATAGGGATTCTTGTCGGATCATTTTCTCTTATTTTATTAATCTTTTGTTCCTGTTGTTTATGTGAGCTTCAACATTACTTAATAGTTAAATTAATCATTGAAATAATTGAGAATTTTAGCCAACCTTGCCAATTCCAAATTTTTTTTATATATATTCTAATGATGAATTTTGAAAATTCAGGCATCTGTATTTTCACAAGTAGAAGAATCAAAAGCAAGAGGACGCAAATGAACGAATATGAAGAAATCTTTAAGCCAGGCGTTATGACTTTTCCTGATGGAACCACGGTCAAATACGAAAGTAGGGCTGAAGAAAAACAAGAAATTGAAAATCTCCTTTTCCTGCTCACGTCAATTAATTAAGAGTCACATACAAGTATTACAAGTTAGTTCAAAACCTGCGCCATTGATTTACAAACTTTATTTTATACAAAGAATACTAGAGAAATATTTGGAAGTTGTTCTTGGATTTGAATTAAATCCCAATCACAGTGGTTTAATCTTATTACGTATTTAAGAGATAATAACAAGAATGATTAAAGCGATCAAATGATTTTTAAATTAAAATTAATTTAAATTTTAGAATTGAGACAGAAGCAAAAGTGATTCTTTTTCTTCTGTCAAAGCTCGGGATTCGTGTAGAAAAACGGGAAAGTCGACGCCCTGTGAATAAAAAATAATTTTTATAATTAAAAATATTTTCATTTAATAAATACGCTAAACTGATAGTATAATTTTATATTTGACATGTTTATCCTGTATTTTCATACTTGTGTTTGAGCTGATCGAACAAATCCAGTGTTTGAGCTCACAGTGACACACTGGTAGAAATCTCCTGATCCAAAAATGACAAGACTCCTTGGTTTAATATTCCCAGTCAAACCCAACCTTTTGGTTCGCTCGCTCAACTGGTCTGGAAAAATCGTAACTCGCTCAAGGAGCTCAGCCGCTCGGAGCTACAATGACAAAATGTTAATATTTTAATCTTTCACTAAAATTAATTTTCATAAAAATCTAGTTCAATTTTCATTTAACTTTAATCAAAATTAAATAGTTATTATTTTATTTCATAATTTATTATACTTGTTCTTCTGGGCCACCAACTGTGGTGAGAATCTTTTGGAATTCTCGATAAGCCGTCTCGCAACAATGAAGGTCTCTTCCTAAACAAAAAATAAATAGTTGCAACAAATCAGAATGCGAAATTAATGTTTCAAAATTTGAAATTTTCGAATATTTAAATTAAAAATAATTTCAAGTAAACTTCATGCAGAAATTCAAACTCACCTTGAAAATATTTTTCTAAAATGAGTTTTTGTGGTCTTTCTCTCTCAAAAAGACTTTGCTGATACAAAATGGGCTTTTTAAAATTGACTTTTTCGTGACCATTCGTGAGATTAGAGACGTAAGCTAAAAGGGCCGTAATGTCCAAGTTCAATTTCTTCACTTCGTCATAAGTTGAAATTCCTTTGACACTCAATTCAGATTCGTCAAGTGTTTCGTCCTCAGAGGATTCTTCAGACGATTCTTGATCTTCTTCACCCGAGCTTTCATCCGAACTGTCGTCTTTGGGAATAAACTCGAAAAATTTGAGTCCAAGTTGACTCTCTTGGATTTTCTCTCCTTCCACCGAAACTCCCATTTTCTCGAGGGCTTCTGCTAAACAGACGCTAATGCCACTTGTAAATATGAACGTGACCTGAAAAGTTATAAATTGTCCATTTATTTTAATAATTGGCAATAATAATGGTCGAATTCTAAAGATGATTTATTTTTTAATATAAAGTTGTACGAATTATTTTATTAGTATAAAAATGAAAACTTACTTTTGGTGGTTTAAAGAAGCAAGGATTTTCTTTGGCTGCCACAATGTAATCTTTGGCATGATCGAGTATTGACTTTTGTCCAAAATTTCCTCCACCAGCAGCCAAAAGAGCCAAAGACTTTGGATTCCTCGCCGAGACCTTGAACCATTCATCGCCCTGGGTCGCAACGATGTCCACGATTAGTTTCCTCGCTTTGCCTCGTGAGTAGCAAAAGGGTTTCATGACCGCTGAAGGTCGCGACTCGGCCTTCATGACCCAGGTCACGATGGAAAGGAGATGAGGCAAATTGCTGGATTGCTCCTTGAACACAGGACTCGTCAACTCCTTTCTAATAGACTTCCCCAATTTCCCAATCCCTTGAATGGACTTTAATTCCACTGGCACTGGGTCCAATGGGTTCTTCCCTTCAAACTCAATCATTTCAACTATTTATGATCCAATTAACTATGAATTGAGTGCAAATAATTATTTCAATTAAACTATAAGAATAAGGTGATGCAAGTAGAAGAGGAAGAGTGCAAAAATTACAAATAATTACAAAGATTCACAATTTATATTTCATTTCTCAGAACCTGTCGATAGTGTTTTGGTGTTCAGAAATGTTTGAGCGTGTATCTTATTTGGGGGTGAAATGAAACTTTTAAACAGAAAAGTCATAAATGCATACAGGAAGAAAAATATTTTTTCCTAATAATGCTGAAGGAATTCTTCAAATTGTAGTTAAAGGGTTAAAAACCTTATATAAAAACATTACATTTTCTTAAATCTTATTAGATTTTCAACCAAATGTATATCTTGGTTTTATTTAATTAGAAGCATCCTAGACTCGGGACGCTAGTTTGATTAATTGGTATTAACAATACTAAGATTATTTTTTGATTAAATTGATTATTCATTTCATTTGATTGAAACATTTTATGAAGAATTATATTAAAACGTGATTAATTTATTAGCATATTATAAACTTTTAAAAGCTACTTACAAATACTATGAATCCAAAATGGGAGAGGCATCAATTTTTTATTTTGTATTTCACCTGACAAGTGTGGTCCTTGAAATGTCAATCATAAAATACAAAAATATAAAAATTAAGAAAAAAAGTTCTTTTCTTATTAAATTCAATTGTATGTAAATATCATATTTAAATAATCAGTTTTTAGATTCGAAATTGACCACAATAATTCATCAATTTTTATCAAACGTCATTTATTATAAACCACCAGTAGATTAAACAATGATGATGAGAATTTTTATACTTACAATATAATTAAGCATTTACTAAATGAAAAATTGAATAATAATATTTATATGCTATAATAATTAATCACAGAATAATATTGTATTATATTAACGTTAGAACGTCCGTCTGAAGAGCGACGAAGAAAAATGATTTAAAAGAGAATTTAAATAGCATTTACATTTCAGTTTACTTTATGCCATCATTCTGTATTTTATATTTCCATTTTACGAATCGCATTCAACTTTTAATCCATTATTTGTAAACTTTAAAAAAACAACTTAACTAGGATGAATTTACCACGACTTGTGAATTTCCTTTTGGTTGGGATTCTCATTCTGATTGTCTTTGCGGATGAAACTCATGGACATAAAAGGAAAAAGCATCGTGAGGACTCGAAGGAAGTTGGAATGGAAATGCCAATGGAAGGAATGGAAGAAATGAAACCGCCGCCATCGCCGTGCCGCCCAATGATGAAGAAACATGGAAGGAGAGGAAGACCAAGGAAAAACTCAGAGGAGTCTGGATCTCAAGAAGGATCTTCGGAAGAAAGTAAAATTTACATTTTAAATATTCATAATTTAATAAATTACAAAAATATTTTTCTCCCAAGTGCCAATGCCAAGAAAGCCCAAAAAACATCATAGAAGAAGGGGAATGAGAAAAGAATGTTCAACCACGACCACAAGCACAACCACGAAAACAACTGCGACACCAACAACAACTACAACAACGACGACTCCAACAACAACAACGACTCCAACAACAACGACGACTCCAACAACAACGACTCCAACAACAACGACGACTCCAACAACAACAACGGCTCCAACAACAACGACGACTCCAACAACAACAACGACTCCAACAACAACGACGGCTCCAACAACAACGACAACTACAACTCCGAGCACAATGCCAAATTCAGTCAAAGCTTAATAATTTATTAAAAACTTTAAAAATTCATCACTATTCTTTTGCTGGCTAATTAATAATTTAATTAGCAATTAATTAGTAATTATAAACTCAATTTATTAATTTATTTTATTCTTATTCTGAATGAAATAACCATAAAAATAATTTAGACAAGTTTTCCACTAGTTTTCAATGTTTTCGACAAATTAAATCAAAGTTTTTACTAATTTCTCTTTCCAAAAACATTTATAAACTTTTAAATCACTTTAATTCTTGAATAAAAACTTTGTAATTGTAGTTTTCGCGTACTTATCGTAAAATAAAAAACGAAGACCAGTATTCTATGGCAGAGCCTGGGCTCAATTAGAGCGTATTTGTATTTAATCTTCACAGGGTTCAGTAAGATGAAAATTATTAAAATCGATGAGTCTGTATCCGTTGGCTGTTTGGGTCATTTCGAGTTTCTTGAGTTTTCGACCCCAATGGATTTCATCCGGAAGGTATGAAGACCTCGCTTGGGTCATCATGCTAGAAGACTCAGAAATCCCTTGTAAAATCACAATGATTTCGAACAGCGGCGTAGATGATTTCAGCTTTTTCAATGGACTCGCGTCGTTGATCTCATGGGCGATGGTGGTGGGCCAAAAAAGGAGAATTTCCCCTCGACCCCTTTGACCTTCACCCTCTACAATTAATTCCTGAATTGACTCTTGAATTAATGCGCCGGCGTGATTCTCTTTTTTCCAAATCACAAAAGCTCTAAATTGTATTTAAAACAATATAACTTATTTAAATAAATAAATATTTTAATTTAATATTATTAATAACAATTAAGCGCTTTAGCTTCACCATTCTCTCTCAATCTGAACTGACCTGATACTTGCGTTAAGTATAAGCGATCGTCTCAAATCCCCAATCCTAAAGGTTAATTGTTTTTTGATTCCGTCCTCTGTCGTGATCGTGGCACACGTGGAGAATAGCAAAGTTTCCCCTCGTTTCTTGGACGAGACCATTTTGACAAAAAGGAGTCCAACCATTCCGCCTTGCAACATCGTCCCAAAGACTGACTGGAAGCAGAAAAGGGTCACGGCTTCAGGACATTCTTCTGAAATCACGCGGTAGCCGTAACCAATCGTGTGCTGAGTCTCAACAGAAAATAAAAAGGCTGAAGCGAAATTCTCCATATTTGAAACGCTATAAAGATCAAATTCATTTTTCAAACTTTAGAATGAGAATATTTAATTCATCTAGTTAATACCGTAATTAAATAATTATGTAATCATAATTTAATAACAATTATTATTAGGTAATTAAAAATAATAGTAATAAGATTAATTAATAGAATAAGAGCCAAACCAAGGCTTCCACTGTGGAACGTTTTTATTAGCAATGTCATCATGCCCATGAACAATGACAAACCACAGGAGAGCAAAGAGGATCCAAGAGAAAACGAAAGAGAAGATGAATAACAATATCGTCCAGAACCATCCAAGTTCAAGGTAGGTGGTTAAAAGGTCGGAGATGAATCTTTTGCTTTGCTGGGCCACTCGGGTCGTTCCGTGATTCACAACTCCGCTCTTGCTTACCTCGCGATACCTGGAAAAAACAATAAAAGCATAAGACATTAATTTAATTATGCTAATTTGCTAATTAATTCAGATTAATTAATAAAAAGCAATTTGACTCATTGCCTTTGATTCTTTCCTTTTTAGCTATCCTTGTAAATATCATTTATTTTATGTAGTATAAATTATTGCGCAGTTTAATAAATTATTTAATTATAAATAAAAATTATTAAAAGATTCATTACTTTTCCTCATTGGCTTTATTTGAAGTCATGCCAGTGCCAGAGAAAGTGGATGGAATTGAGAGGGAGAGAAAACTCGGAGCGTTTTTAATGCAGTTCATAATACGATGATCAACCGGGGAAATGAAAAACTCGGGTGCTCTGAAATAAAAAATGACACATGGACTTTTTCTGTTTCTTGATTAGAAATGAATGTGAAATGAAATTGGAACTCAAGCTAGAAAATTCTCTGTAGAATGAGAGATAATTTTGAATCAAATTATATTATATTTTAACTCAACAAAGGAACACTTGCGTTAGGAACTCATTTACAAAGTTATTCATTTAAAAGCTAATTAACAATTGAAACAAGCCATTTCATAAATATTTATCTTATTAGTTTGTCTATCCTTAACATTTTGTCCACTGGGCTATTCCCCCTGATGAGGAGAAGTCCCAAAGTACTAAAGCTACTAATTCTAACAAAGTTCTATTTTAAATGAGAGAAATTAACTTAAATTGGTCATTAAATTATTTTTATCCTCCTTTGTATCATCCACGCGTGGCTTTCATCCATATACATTTAGCTTTAAAATTCGATTATTCATTCACATTCAATTTTATGTGGACTCAAAGTATCCTTGAAATAACTCATAATCGTAACTTTAATTTCTGTTCATAATTAGTCCATCTCATTTATCATCTTGTTAAAACTCAATAATTATTTGCAATGGAAATTTTTCATTATTATTTAATAACCTAATGGGATATCCTGCATCATTAGATTTGTATTAATTAGACATTAATTAGATAAATTAAAAATAAATGACAATATATATCAAAATTGAATTAATTACATATTATTTTGTTATTCAAGACTCGTTAAACTTTTATTTAATTCATTATATCAGTTATTTTTATTGAGTAATCATTTTTAAATATTATCACAATCGAGCATTCATCAAAACAAAAATAAGCACAACTATAATAAATAGTAAATGTCTGATAAAAAGAGGAGTAAGGTAGAGTTTACAAAACGGCTGCGGCGTTTCCCATTTGAATTGCACTGGATATGGATTGACGAAGGAATATTATAATAATATTAAATATTATTAATTTCAACATGTATGATTGTTATAATAAATAAACGTAACTTTTTTCTAAATATTTGAAATCTCATTTCTAACGAAATTAATGACATTTTTTGAAAAATCTTTATATTCTCAAAAGCAGCACAATACAATGAATTTTTCTACTTTTCTTTTTCTTACAATAGTTTTATTTTATTTTAAAATAAAACTAATAATTATTAGTTTTATTTCATTCATTTTTACATTAAAAAAGTCGAAGGTCAATTGAAGGTTCAAATCCAGAATATAGGGGCCACCGAATAAAATACAATGTGAGTGTTTTTATACAATTCGATTTTGCTAATTGCTATTAAATAGTTTAATCATAGAGATGCATGGTAGTTCAGATCAGGTTTTTATACATATCTTTTCTTAAAAAATTGATCCACAGAACTTAATTCTAGTAATTATAGTTAGAAAGGTTTAAATACAAATTTAGCAACTTTTAATTTGACGATAAATGTAATATTTAATCACAATTGATTAATTTGAATTTCACATTGAAGGTCGAGAAGAAGAATGTCAAAATTGCTGCCAAGGAGGAACCACCATTTCAAACCTTTGCCCAAATTACGCCAATAATGTTAAATGTTGTTTCTCCTCCACCTCTTGCACAAACACTTGTGGTAGAATCTAATTCATTTCTGTTTTATAATTCCTTTATTATAATTCAATTATTTTCCTGACTGTAATTTTCTAAATGAAGTTTGATTGACAAGGAACATGCAGTGATAACGTCGCTCAAGACTATGCCTGCCGTCTTTCCTCCATGCACGAAAAAGTAAAATTTGATTAAAACACGAGCATTTCTCTGCAAGTGGAAATAATCCTCATGACGGAGCAAGTTCGCTCTCAACCATTCGGGATACCTACAAAGGTCGACAGGTGAAAAGATCAGGGTGAACACTACATTCTTTTCCCACTAATCACTATTAAATTCACAATTTAATGTTACTCATTGAACTCATTGTCAGTAATTGTCAATTTAAAGTTATATTAAAAAATAATTTTATTTCTCAAATATTGAATATATGAACTCAACTGGCAATGAATCTGAATGTTTGTAAAGGTATGGGAGCGCCCCTGGTGGCCACATGTGTTTAATAGGAACGATGGTTCGCTGGCTTCACATTTATGCGACTAATTTCTGGAATAAATAAGGAAGAGCGGTGGAAGTCAATCCCTTGGCTGGCACTTCTCATTCGGCCACATTATCAAAGGTTCAATTTACTTTAAATTTTTATAATAATTTTCCTAACAAAATTAAAATAATCTACTAACTGATACTGCCCATGAGAAAACCAAAATAAATGTGAATCTCATTTATAACTATAACTTGATTAGATTGCAAATACATACTGATCTATCAGTAATTTGATAGAGTAAAGTTTGTGTAAATATCAATTTGTAAAATTATTATTTAGGCAATACCTTCGACGTGTCTTGTTCGACTCATTTCAATCATTGTTCTGAGCTAACTTTTTGGTGTCGAGATCAAGATTTCAAAGAAGCCTGCTTTCCTGGTTCTTCATGTGGAGGTCACGAAACTTGGGTTCATTGTGCTTTCAACTTCTAAATGAGCATAGAGAACTCGACAGTCTTTGCATAAATTGTTATAAATATAAATACTTATTATTATTATGAATAGTGCATTTGAATTCTTGAGAAATAAGCAGAAAATGTAAAATCTGCAAATTACTAATGTCAAAAATTATTTTATTCAATTTTGAAATTTACGGAAATTCAACATGTATGATTGTTATAATAAATAAACGTAACTTTTTTCTAAATATTTGAAATCTCATTTCTAACGAAATTAATGACATTTTTTGAAAAATCTTTATATTCTCAAAAGCAGCACAAAATAGTGCATTTGAATTCTTGAGAAATAAGCAGAAAATGTAAAATCTGCAAATTACTAATGTCAAAAATTATTTTATTCAATTTTGAAATTTACGGAAATCCTCAGTACTATTTTAAAGAATAAACAAGAGTTGATCAAATTGTTCCGATGTGTTATTATTTAAAATAACTAATAATGAAAAACTCGAGATAACAAATGTAAAAGATCATAATTTTAGATAAAAATTCATTAAATAGGAAATAAAAACAATACTTTAACAAACTTTAGAATCTACATTTGTAAAAGATAGTAGATGTGAATTAAGCATTTTGAACCACGACGTTGACATTTGGAGCAACCTGAGGACGCTGATTCACAATGCAGCAAGCGTGAATCATACCTATGTAGTGAAAATAATGAAAATTCTTTAATTTTAAGTTTCTATTAGATTTTATCAGGTGAAACGCAGTGGGAGTTAGAAAACAGGCTTTTTTATTGGATAACAATAGCTTGTAACAATTAAATGAAAATATGCATATAATTTATGTTTCGGCGTATTCACCTCCGCTTGCAATAACTTAGTCCCAAAGCTTTAAGAGCATCTTAATATTTTCGGTAAAAGCTGACTTGCGCCACCACCAAATTTCTTCTGCACATTTTTTCTTCCTTGTTCGAACATCTGTACACGTTGGATTCGTCCATGCAGTGATTTCAAACTGTTCCTTTAAACTTACATTCGCTCAAACTCTTTCCTTCAACCAACAAGAATCTAATGGCTCTACTTTACTGTTCAAAAGATTCCCTCATAAGTTTGGTATAATGAATGAGCGAAGGAAAATGAAAATTTTATAAAAGTGTTAGGGTTAATTAATTGCGTTTTTTGAAATTTTTTTTGCTGTTTCCTAACTTCCATTGCGTTTCATCTGATATAAAGTAATACAATATCAAAATTACATAAATTTTATAATTTTTTTTCTAAATTTACAAGATCAAATGTTGAAAAACGATACCATTAAATTATTATTAAAATATTTATTTTCTCAATAAAAAGGTAATTAAAAAATAAATGGAATGTCGCCCAAACCAAATAAACTTTAATTTTACCAGGAAAATATCCCAAGAGCGTGAGGATCACGTTGAGACAAAATTCTCCTCCACATCCGTAATCCAGCAAAACTCCAATGGGCGGACAAAGGCACGCACAGATAAGAGAACAGCAGCCCATTGCGAATTCTGAAACAATTCAAAACACAAACATTTAGTAGTAAAACTAACAACTTGTCAAATTACTTAAACTTTAATTACATTTAACATGTAAAATGATAATAATGAATAAATATAGAGTTAAATTGATTATAGGAAAAATGTTTACCTTTATTTTGTTCTAACAAAAAGCGTCAATTAGAATTCCTTGAACGAGCGGAGATTCTTCTTTTGCGAGATTTAAAATGCAAATCATCGGCTGCAAACGGTTAAACAAGAGTTTAGGGACAAGATAAAAGGACTTGAAGGTCTTGAAGTGTAAAACGCGCAATTTTATAACGACTAAACCTGCTCGGTTTATAAAACTAATAAAATTAATAAATACTCCCTATATACACTTGTGTTAATAACTAGTGAATAGTTTACTTTTAAGTATATACATAATGGATTTTGATTTTATAATTGACTCACTCATGCGACTCATGCCTATAAAACTCGCAAATTTTCATTTACCCACTTTATATATCCTCTTTACATACAACACTATACTGCAATATACGCAAAAAAGATTCGGAGTTTTATCTTTTCAAACTTGTGCCGGATGAACTCATAAGTTCGACTATGTATTCATAATAATATTCACGTCAAGGTTTTGGAATATTTTATAAAGATAAAGTTATGCATAAAAATCCTATTTAATGCATTTAGAAAGTAATGATTCATATTTAGATAGGATGAACTGAATAATAAGACCTTACTAATACTCATGTGTTAAATGTTATTTAGAAGAAGAGATAAGAGGAAGATGATCAAACAGGAACTCTCTTACTGGAAATGATGACTTGATGACAACTGAAGTTGGATGATGATAATTCAGCAATTCCACATGGCGGACTGACGATATTTTTATTATTGAACACAACTGGAGTATTTCATAACTTTCGTTCTTTTAGTATTTGCTCGTCGTCGGGTGTGAAAAGATTTTTATAAATATTGAGTTTGGCTGTTTCTCTACAAAGGAGCAAAATGGTTCATCACATGAAAAATTCAATAGAACAAACTGGGAGACGTAATGGGAAAATAGAAAACACGATTGTGCTCAATTCTATATTTATATACACACCTTGGCACGACAAGTTTCCAATCACTCATTCCTATATTTAAAAGTTCAGTCAGTTGAACGTTACATAACTTAACGTAGAACGCTAGTAAAAAAGCTCAGGATATATAAACATAAGCGTAACTCATGTATAAAGCTACATTAAAAGATATGTTTATAGATTCGAATTTGATCAATATTTATGTATTTATTATTTATATTAAAAAGGTTTAGCAAATATGGTTTAATACATTTGATTCTTATTCTATACCTGTGAATTATTTATGCTTCTATAAATTATCATGGAATGACTCTAAAAGTTTTAGTAAACAACAAATGTTATCAATATATTTGATTTTTGATAGAGAAGACGTTGGATGTTCTAATACTTCATGTTCAACTGTGTCAAATGTTATGCTTATTCTGTATTGATCGGAGTGAATCATTAGTTAATGTTTTTACTTAATAAAATGAATCACGAGAGCATAAACCTCTTTAATCAAACTAAATCTAAGAATTCATAAGAATGATAAATATGTAAAAATTATTATTAATTGGGATAATGAGTAATTAATATTTAGAAGTTATTTAGACATGATAAAAGTTCGGATTTCCATTGGACCGAATGTAATGAATTGAGAAGAATCTCCTTTTTCATTGCCAGAAACGATGATTTTTTCTCCTTCAACTTTCCACTTGAGTCTTTTGGCCTCGTCTTTCCAAATATTCCCGCCGAGTGTCGTTTCTCGCAAGGTTTTAAATGGGAAAACGCTTCTCATAGTCTAAAGAATAATTAGAAAATAAATTAAAATATTTACTTGTTTAAATTAAAAATTAATATTTTAAAAAAACTGTTCCTCTTAAAAACTTACGGGAATGTGAATCTTTGTTTCCTCTGACTCATTTTCTAATTCCCAGCTTTCTTTATAATGTTCAAACCTGATGAGAAAATCTAATTTGGTGAGCCATTCAATCGTAATGATGTGAATGTTGTCTGGAATCACTTTTCCAAGCTCGGTGTACTAACATGTTAAATTGTAATTAAATTACATTATTACCATTTACAAAATAAATAAATTGAGAGTTAATTAATTATTAAAGGTAATTATATCGGGATTTGAATTTCACCATTGTATTTTTTGATTTCAATAGTTCATCTTGACTTGCAGTCTTAAAGGATAAAATTCTGTCCATGAAAATATCTTGAGCCATGGTTCTATGAATTTCCCTTGGGATTCCTAAAATTAAATATTTTAATTAATTACAGACAAGTAAATTAGTAATTACTTACAAATTGGCATTTAGCTTTAAGGAAGTTGAGAAACGACCAACCTGTGTTTCCACCAGCTAAAACAATCCAGTGTTTTCCTCTGGCCACGAGTCCAGTGCCATAAGCTTGTTCGTTTAGCGCTTCTCCAACTCCAAACGCGTCATCGTGGAGTAAGCGACGATGAAGCTGACAAGAATTTGAATTCATTAATGGATATTAAGAAAATGTAATTATCAATAAACAAAATAATTGTAATCAAACCATTATTTCCATTTCTCCGTCGTTCATGGAAGTTCCTCCTTGTGTTCGGTCATTAAGCATTATGAAAGATTCGCCTGTTTTGAGCGAAGGATCTTCACTGATGATCATGCGGGAATTGACCGGGTAATAATTACCAGCTACTGGTTCATACACCTCAATAAAACGAATAAAATTTTCTTTATATTTTATACCAATATGCAGAATTTCTTCATAGTTGGAATGTTTTATGCATCATTTGAATAATAAAATGCATTTATTTTAATTCTTACAACGTATTTCCAAGTTGGTCTGAAATTCCGCTGCCTTTTGAGAATTTCTCGTCCGTTGGCATCAGTAAAGAAAACCCCGTTTGTCTTCATGTCACTCGAATATCTCGTGATGACTTCTCTTCCGATCTTGTCACTATTTATTATTACAAATTAAATGTGTGTATTTAAAATCCCTTATTAATCAAGATCTTTACTTTTAATTACTTTTTAACTTTTATTTTAATTAATTAATTATTTATTTTAACTAGTTAACTTATTAATCACTTGATTTCAATTGGTCCAATGAGCCATTCAAACTCCACTGCATAAGAGTCATCATAAAGACGAATGACTTGGGATGCCCAATCATTAAACGTTTGTTGAATTTCAATCACGTGTTCTCCTTCATACACGGCATAATTGGCTGTTCTGCTCAAAACCTTCGGGATTGTTCCATTAGGGCGGAAAATGTAAGCACCGGAAGCGCGATCATCGGGGTTTTGGTTAAACCCAGACATTCCTTCATAATAGTAAAAGTTTTGAGAGAATTCCTTTGTCACGGATCCTGCTTTCATTGAAACCACCAGTCCAGTTGTTCCATCAATTTCGATGCCAATTCCCTGTTAATTTAATTTAATTTTAATTGATTTAAATTATTTTTTTACATTAGCTAATGTATTGATTGGCAGTGTACAAAAGGGTTTCTAAAATGCTTAACCAATATTTTTACAACTTAATATCACTTATCATAATCTACCTTCTAATTCCGTATTTATAACTTACACTTAAACAATTAATCCGGTATTTAACTAAAAATTAACTGATTCAAAAACTATTAGCTTTTATTACCAAGTTATTTTTTATCCAGAAATTATCGCTAGAACCACCATAAGTTGAGCGCCTCCTCGTTGGCCTGATTTCCTCCATGAGCCCTTTCTTGACCTCATGTCGTTTATTGTTGATCCGTGTGACCCGGTAATTTTTTAAAGTCATCCCTTCGTGATCTTCAACTTTGAAAACAATTTCATACTGAGCCTCGCTGACTCTTCCTGGGATGTAAATGACGGATTTGGGCAGAGCCACAGCCTGGTTGTAAATCTCCCCTTCTTCGCCCTCAACGTGCCACAGCGGTGTTGAAACCGGAAGTCGAACATATTTATTTTTCAGACTTCGCGCCAAGGGATTGTAAATCGAAACAACGAAATCGTTCATGACTTCTACTGCCGGACATGTGCTAATATTCATTTGGTGGCAAAATTTGAATTCCTCTCCGCTCGTATTAAAAACATTATTCAGCGCCACGTTCAAAACCTTCTCACAAGCTTGAATTCCAATTGACAATCTCAAAGAATAATCGTCCGTCACGTGTTGTTTGGCCGTGCCCGATACGGCGTCATGATGTTGGGCAACGCCGAGCGGCTCGGACAATTTGAAGACTTCGCGAATAAATTTGGCATCTTCCGTATGAGGGGCCATTTGCTTGCAGACCTGAAGGAAATTATTTGTCTTGTGAATAAAATACTTGAGCGTCGGGCGCGAGGTGAAGTATCCCGTCCAGAACGCATGCGGGTCACTGGCATAGGGAAAGAAATCGTCGCTCTTTTTAGTAAAAACAATCTCCGCATCGTTGACAGCTTTCAGATAGCAAGATGGCGTCGAGTAGATCAAATTTATTTTTTTTCCGCTCCCGTTCACGCCTTTGATCAACTTGTCCAGATTTTTGTACCAAGTCCGGGCAGCCATGTACTGGAAGTCTGAGCCCATGGTCATGAGTACGTGGGAGGTTTTGTAGGGGGCAGCCCAGGTGCTGGCAATCTCGATGAAGAACTTGACCTTGTCGTCGAGGTTGTAGCCGAGGAGCTTTGGGTCGTCGTTGATGGGCTCGTCCTCGCAGAAAATGTCGAAGCAGTAGCCCTCTGGAGGATTGTACCCGTTGAATAGTGCGCCAGTGAACAGGTAGGCGGATTGTTTCAAATTTTCGGGCGACGCGTCCCAAATGGTCTCCATGTTTTGGGAAACTTCGCGGGCGTACTTGTCTTGGTAGTCCAACCGACCGAAGAAAAGACCGTCAAAGTTCATTTGAGCAAAGAGAGAGGCCATTTCGCGGGAATGTCCAAAGGGATCGATCTGCCAGGCCACGCGCGGAATTCCACACTGGCCAAATGTATCGTTTAAGAATCTGAAAATTTAACATACGTATTGTTAAACCCTTCAATCAATATCATCTCATTATATAACTAATCAAAGATTAATTTAAAATTATTTAATTAACTCAGTTAATTAATTACTCAAATAATAAAATATTGAATATGACTTTAATCTTTTTTATATTTCAAAAATACCTTAAGCCAAGTGTCATTTGATCAATGATTTCATTGTAATGAGCAGAAGCTTCATCGTTCATGCACCATCCACTAGAAAATAAAATAAAAATTTACCTACTTATTAAATATAAAGAAAAATATAATTAAAAATAATTTAATTATTAGTATAGCATTTAGTAATTAGTATTATTAGCATACCCTCCAATGAACTCCAATTGTCCGCTCTCCACGAGTTTCCTCACTCTATTTTTGTTGAATGCGTCCTGATTTGTCCACCATCGCCAGAAGAAGCTTGACTCAACGTAAATGAATCTCCGATCCGGACTTTTCTCCAACTCATCCACGACAGAATCCAACGTATATTGAACAGCTCCCAGTTGAATTTTGTTCTTGTCTATCATTCATAATATCATTTTTGTAATTTGTCATCTTTTAAAATATTTAGAATTAAATATAAATTAAAGTATTTAATAAAACTTTGATTAATTTTTTCAAACCTCCATAATAATATTGATCCACGGTTTTGAGCCAACCAACATCATCATGAGAATGCGGAATCAAATGAACATTCAAAACTCCATCCACCACTTTAGGGCAGCTCTAATTCATTCATTTTAAACACAATTTATTCGTATTAATATGATTATTTTTTATATTAGTAAAATATTTGAAAAATCCAAAATGTTTGTGAAAAAATAAAGCAAAATATAATTTGGTTAATATCAATTAATTGATTATAGTTCAATTTAATATTTAGTTCATTTAATAGCTCAATTAATGATTTTATCAAAGTGAAACGTGAATAAAAATGTGAATAATTACTTCATAGCCGCAAATTCCCCATGTGGAGCCAACGAAGGCCCCCAATAAAACCAAGAGGAGTCTCATTACCCCGCAAGTGAACGTCCTCAGTCAAACTCTGGAAATCTTCTAATGACACAAGACGACGATGAGAATAAGAAATGAGCCAAATGGCGATAACCTTCAGAACAAGTGAAAGTGAATGACTTTTGCTATCAACCACACATTTTCTTGTAGAAATCTCAATAATATTTATGAATATCAATGATTTACTTCCACGATGTAAGTACAATAAAATAAATGTTATATAAATATATTTAATACCATAGATTAGATTTCCTAAATCATTCCTTACTATAAATATTATGACATTAAGATGAAGCCTCATCGAGTATCTCATTAGCTCTTTTATTTATGAGGCGGTTTAATCCTAATTGACTCATTACGAATATGATGATCAACATTTCCTCATGGTGCTATTGAGTATTCTATTAAATGACTTGAATGCATTTAGATGTGAGATACGTTTATGCTTGAGATTAAACTGATATACGATATACCGAATATGTAATTTACGTTATCTTGTTTGGTCCGAGCTCGAACCGCAACAGAAACTGAACTTTGCCTTCCACAGACTCCGTTTTCCATAAACACCAAGGACGAAATAATTATTTTAATTTGTGCTACACATGATAAAATAACTTTCCTTTTCTTTATTTAATAAAATTCATTATTATTTATTACTCAAATATTATTTATTTAAATGATTAAACCTTAAATTGAAAAACTTTGAAATCATATACCAAGGACAGATTGCAAAGCGTCACAAATACATTCCATGAACATGGCAAACAAATTCACAACCAATGTTAAACTATTTGTCACAACTCGATCTTCCGGACGGGAAAAGATTGAAGCGAAAAAATGCCCAGGTTTTCTTCTACCACTCCAATGCGGAAGAACTTGAATTCCTTGTTGGGGTTTATTCAGATCCGTACCCGGGATAGGAACGGGGTCCGAAGATAATAAATCCGGGCTGGGTTCTTCGTTGTTGTCAATTTCAGGGTTTTGAATATTGGCAGAAGACAAAGGCCTTGGTTTGGGGTTTCCTTTCGAAATTTGAAGTGAGCTGAGGGAATTTTGCAATTTTTGAAGATTTAAGAGGGAAGACATTTGGTATTTTGTCCCTTTTTTGTCGGTGATTATCCCGCGTGCCAATTGCTCAGCCACCATTTTCTCCACCTTCATCTTCAATTGAAAATCTGATGGGTACGTCTTGGCCAGATTCAACTCGCCAAATTGAACAACGACCGGGGGATTTGAATCGGCTGAGGAAGTAGGAAAAGAATTTGTCTTGTTTCCCTTTTCAAATTCGGTTCCGTTTGGTTGTGGTTGTGATGATTGTGAAGTATGAAGATTCACCGAATGAACTATTTTGGATTCACTTGTAGAATTATGAACATTTTGGGATTTTAATGGGGATTCGATTGATGGCGAATTTGGGGTTTTTGAATGAACTTGGATGATTTGAGACTTGGCGCCTTTCAATTCTACTGGATTTCCGCGATCAAATCCGAAAACCTGAGCAAATTCATGTATGTACATTGTATTAAACATGTACATTATTTGTATACTCTTATATTTTTCTTAACTCTTATATTCATAAACTTTAATTATAATATAAAGGATATAGGATATGCTAGTGGTGTAGTGGCTATTTAATGTGATTAATCGAGATTAATTATTAAATTCTTATTAGAATAATTATGGGAATTTACCGATAGAATGAGAAGTAATTTGAAATGCATGGCGGAGGAGCGCAGAAGATGAATAGGCAAGGGAACTATAAGTCACCTCAAGTTTTTCAACTTCTCGTCCCTCCGCCCACCTTTTTATTTTTAAGGGTCAAAGTCAAGGGAGAAATGACACCTGAGAGAAGGGAAAGTTTGATTTTTCTATCTTTACACGTTTAATTGGTTTAATGGATACCTGTCGAATCTCAAGTTAATTTTGGCATGAATGAACACACTATAAGTAATACAATGAAAGATTTTATCAACATTAAAGATTTAGTAAATGTGACAATCTTTATTCCTTGCCTAAATTTCCCAATTGAACAATTAATCTAATATATATATAATAATAACATTAACAATTAACTGTGCAAGTCACAATTGTATCAAACGCCGTTGAGGCAAAATCGCTCGCATGCAACAGGGGGGTTTCGTGGACAAAAGGCTGGTCTCGCGGGAAAAGGCGGGTCTCGCGTGGGATAGGGAGATTTTTGCGGGCAACACGGGAGTTTCGCGGGCAAAAGGCGGGTCTCGCGTGCAACAGGGGGTTCGTGGGATACCGGGGACAAAGGAAGTTAGGTTAGGTTAGTTCAATTTTGTGAAGAAATGTGAGGATTTGGAAAATTTGTTTGGGAAATGAGCGAGGTTGTTATTATATTGCCTACTATAACCTATAAGCTTTAGACACTTTAGTATTTTTTTTCTTTTCAATGCAAGGCAGTTTTAGACACTTTTCGAGAGGATTTTTGAGAAACCGACGGGTTGGGGAGGAATCCAGGCGATTCGTAGGGAACTGGAGGACGTGTTCTCGGGTACCCAACGAGTTCGCGGGAATCCGGAGGATTCGTAGGAAACCAACGTGTTTGCAAGAATTCGGTGGGCGTAGTTGGGAGACAGAGGGCTTGGTGCGGAAACGGTCGGTTTCGTGGGATACAGGGATTTCTTGGGAAACCTGGGTTTGAGTTTTCCACCCTTGACTGACCCGCTGATTCGACGAGAAACCGGCTCGTATATTTAATTAATAAAAATATTTTAAATGTACAAATGGAAATAGTAAATTAGTAATAAAAAACAAATAAATGCTCGAATTTTATTTGAATCATACTGGAATTTTAAACAATGAAGTTGCAAGTTTATGAAAATTCAATAAATAATAAAGTAGTGAAATAAATAAATAAAATGCCTTACACATGTTTTGCATTACAAACGCTAATAAATTAGGTAACGAATCTCAACATTTAAATCTAATTTAAATCGAACTACAAATTAAGACTCGAATGTTGAGCGGCCGATGTTAAAAATGAGATCTTTGAGAATATCATCGATGGGTCCTTTGACTGTTGGATTTCCGAGCAGGTTGGTCAACACATCGCAAATGCAGGTGAAGAGAAGTCCAAGGATGGCAGTAATTGCTGAAATGGCGTCAGCAATGGAAATTCTGGTCCCGCCTTTGTTTTCCTCCACGACATTCGTCTCAGTCTTTCGCAATTTCTTCATCATCCCGGTGATGCTCGCCGGGTTCAAATTCCCGAGTTGACTCGTCAAGGCCGTTTGGACCAATTTGGAAATCATGTCAGAGTTCACGGACTCCGCGCGCCCTTCGCTTTTGACCATTTCCTTTGGTTGTTCCTGAGTTGATGAAGGACTCACGCTCGCACCGAGCACCACGGCCAAAACCTACAAAGAAACATTTAATAAGGGTTAATTGAAAACAATAAAACCCATAATTAAAACAATAGTCCTTGTCATTAAATCCATTTAAATCAGTGTAGCAAATCATTTATATAGTTAATTTAATCATTTTCAATTTGCAATTAAATTCATTTATAATAGCATTGATTGAAAATTCAATTTTTGATCAAATTAAATTAAATTGAATTTCTGACAGATTAATTGAAATATTGTCACAATGCTAATATTAGTGAAATCAAAAATTCGGGGCAATTCCCGCAATATTATTCAAAACTTTTGCATTTGAATTCCCCATGGTTAAAAAATTACATAGTGGAAGTGTCCAGAATTTTTAATTTCACCAATATATAGTAAATCTCGAGATTATGTGTATACATGGATCTATCAGTAAATGATAAGTATGGATAAGATCGAATTAACGTAATGTTTGAATTTACAGTTGAGAGAAGGAAGAGTCTGAGCATTTTCCGGGTTTGGTTGATTCCAAGGAGAGAATTTCTTCAAAATTGTTAGAAGAGTGAGTGAAGTACCACTTAACTTGTCCGAATTTATACTGGTCAACCAGGAGAATTTTTGTAAATTTAGGATTTCATCCGTTAGGCCATTCATATTTACAGCTATGGTTCATTTCCCTCTGCTCTGGCAAATTTAAAAGGACCAGATGAACCCTTCAGTTCAGAATCCTCAAATATTAATATATACGACATCTTATAAAGAAAATTTTATGATTTTACTATTATACTGATAGTTCTCACAAATTAATATAAATATGTAAATGTTGAGTGAATTTACAGGTTACATTTACAGGTTATGAAATACAAACCGAATACATGATGTTTATAAATGCAAAACTTTTTCAAGTTCCCACAAACATGCATCAATCTTAAGCACCGATACTTATGTCAAATAATGTCAAATTCATTTATATATTTATATTATATGTTATGAGATATTTTTGAGAGATTTAAATTGGTGTTAAATGGAAAATTAATTTTTATTAAATGTCATTTGCTATTCGATTCTTTTTTTTTAAATTAAAAAATTCTCAATTTTTAAATTGACTCAAATAAGGAAAAAAAGATGCATTAACTATTAAAATTTAATTATTCACATAAATTATTTAATCAATCGGGTTTTTTAAATTGACTTGTAGAATATTACAAAGGAAATCAATATAGGATGTGGCGATTCCCAAGATGAACTCCAAGTTCGCTTCGGTCGGGTTAATTAGGACTGGCGCGAGGAGTTGACAAAAACAGTCGATGAGAATCCCAAAGACCCCTTGAATTTCCGTAGCCGTTTCCTCGCTCATGTCCACGCACTCTGACAGTTGAGTCAAAGACTCCAAGATCGACGACGTGAGCAAAGGGATGAATTGAGTCGGAGAAAAAGCCCTGGCAGAAAACCCCGCCACTTCTCTTTTCAAAACTGGGATGTAAGACCGGAGAGATTCCAAGTTTTGAGCCTCGCGGAGTCCGCAGGTTTTCCTGGATGGAAAACCCGCCCCGCCACTTAACAATCCCTAAAAACATAAATCTCAACTTTTCATTTTGAACTTCCTCACCTTAAAGTAACTTATTAATTCGTAATTTATAATTTATTTAATTATTAATTCTTCTAATATTTAGTAAAATGCTAATTTACATCTCGCTTACCAAAAAGAAGATCATCAAGAGTAACGGAGTCATTTTCTTTGTATTTGAGAATATCAGGAGAGCTCAACGGTTGAATTCAATGTGTTTGGTGAGTTGAGAAGCTGAAACTTTATTTCCTCCATTTAATCCACTATATTTATTTATTAAAAGAGTTAAAACGAGGAAGAAAGGAGAACCGTTGAACTTGACAGTGAGGATTTTGTTCTTTGAGCCAAAGCACTTTCTCTTTTAAAAAGGTTCCTTTATCTCCTTACACCCAAGCCCTTTGGACTCCACATGACACTTAGTTTGAGCTTTTAATCCTTCGGCATTTCTCAAATTCAACCTCTCATAAATATGTATATACATTTTTAAATGAAAGAATATAAATCCAAAATAAACCATGAAAAGGTAATACCTACTTGTTAAAACTTTAAAACGGCAAATGGAAAGTTGCATTCTAACAACTCTTAAGCCTCTATAACCCATATTGGCTTTGTTATATTTATGCACGTTTTTAAAATGAGACTACTGGAACCGACCTGAAGCTTTTCATTTTATATAAAATGATAAATGATCTTAATGAACTCAAAGATTTTTAATTAATGAAGACACTTGTTCTTACTTGTAGGGAAATGAGCAATAATTTCAAGACATTTGGCAAAATGATGTCATTTAAGTATTTATTTAATAGTTAAATATTTATATAAACAATTACCTAGTTTAATTTCAGCTCAATTAATTTTCTCATTATATTTTTTAATAAAATTAAAATAAATCTTAAACAATTTGATTTCTTTAGACTTTTTTATAAGATTCATTTATAAGAGGTAAAAGCTCAATTAGTTGAAGAGCCATGGAGCAGAAACAATCAATGAGGTTGTAGATGAGGAAGCAGATGATGTAGATGATGGAGAGGAGACAGGAGCAAATTTCCCCGAGTCCTTTTGCCCCTTTCTCCTTCATCTTTTCCATGATAGATTGGAAGTTGACCTTGGTGTTTTTCTTCATTCCTTGTATCCCGCCGAGCATCATGGCGATCTTCTCGCTCACGCCCAAATCCCCCACGGCGTCAGTGTCCATGGCAGCATCCAGGAGCTCCTCGATGGCCACCCGGACTTTCTCCGCCTGAAGACTCAACGTGTTGACCGGAGGTGGGGGATGTGACGGGGAACTCAAAACTCCAACAATCTGCAAAAAAAAGATGATTTTTAAAATTGAATGTAAAATTACTGATTATTATTCAACAGTGATAAATTTTATTTAGAATATTTAGGTAGTGTCATTATATTTAGTATATTTAGTGTTTGGGTTGGTCAGGCTAAAATTGTTTTATTTTCAAGATTTAGCGTCAGAAAAATTATTAAATTAAATTTTGTTTCTTACGAATAGCGAGAAAAAAATGTAAAGCCGGCGAAGGAACATCCTTTGGAAGTGGGAAGAAAATGACTGGAAGGTGAAAGGGAAAAGACACAGCGTTTGCCCATCTTTTTAAGGTACTTCAACCTTCCTTTTCGAACTCACCTGGATGACTCGATTTCTAATTTACTTATTTTTCTCACCATTCCTACATACCTTCAAAGAACCAATAAGATAAAACATTTAATCCTATTTAAAATTTAATTATGAAACTCTTTATATTTTTAATGATCAGAATATTCTAATTCTTTCTACGTGTGTATGATATTATGATTCTGGTTTTTATTTGATGAACTTGATGTTACGTATGATAAGTTGATTAACTAACATAAAGATAAAGATGATGTATATGAGCATTGTTTTATTAAAAATATTTATTTTACTCAAAGTATAATTGAAAATAAATAAATTATTAATTGATGAATGAATTAATTATTTGAAAATGAGAATAAGAAACTTATGATGAAATTGTGAACTTGAGATTGTTCAACATACATTGCAGGGCATCACAGAGTGAATCGATGAGGACGCAAGCGACTTCGTTCATTCTTTCAACCACTTTGTTGATCGGACGGAGGATGCTATTTTCTTTTTTAACTTCCACCTTCGGCGGTTCAGGGGTGATGGGATACACAAATTTCCCAATTACCTCTTTAACTTCCTGCACATTCTTAACTTCTTTGATGTTTTTAACCTCTTTGACCTTTTTGTCCCATTTGGCTTCTTTTCCTTCCTTGAATTCAACTTGGGGTTCTTCGTCCAAAATGGCATTGCTCATCGTTGGACCAGCTAAGGCAAAGGACAAAAGCTGAAAATATTGAAATTGGCAAATCATATCAAATTATAATGATTAGGCTAATTAGTGTACAATGTATGGTTAATAAAGCTTAGATGGTTAATTACAATAATTAGAGATTAAATGTACAGAAATAAATGAATTTACAGTGAAAAAGAGGATGAGTGACGAGTAGTTCATTTTGCGTCTTGTTTCAAGGGAACTTGGAGAGAAGTGCCTTTGTTCGGGTGGAAAATTTTATAAAAATACATCGAAACGGTAGTTCCTTTGATTCCAGAGTTCAATGACATTCTACAATACTCAATTTACCCGTTTTCTCTTCAAATCAAACAAAAATTTTATTTAATGTCAATTAAAAGCCTCGGCCTTTTGGTACATCAACAATCATCAATTTATTTACCTATTAACTATCCTACAATAAGCTCAATTTAGAAAAATCATGTTAATTTAAAGTTAACTAATACAAAATGTTACATTTTAATTTGCCAAATATGAATTGTTACAAAATTAATTAATTATAATTTATTTTAAATATTAATATATTATTTTACTTCAATTACACTCAATTATTTAATTAGTAAAAATTAAGGTAAATTTGATTTTAGGATAAATATTAAACATTGTTTAATATAAATTAGAGTTTTGAGTTGTCAGGTCCGAATGTTTGAGGAGCTCCTTGAGCGTCAATCAAGAGACAAAGACAGTCAATAAGTCCTTCAATCAACGAGCTGATGCAGGAAAGCGTGGCGGGAACGATGTCGCTCACGCTGAAATTCTCCGAGGGTCTCTCCTCGATGCTCCCCAAAATGGTTTTCACAAAGTTGATCTCCTTCTTCTTCCCGTCATTCCCCTTCTTCACACGAGACGTCACGAGTTTGATCAAATCAAACGCCCCCGCCTTTTCCTCTGCCCCCAACATGAACTTCAATAGTTGGTCCTTGAGGTTCCCTAGCTTCGCTCCCCTGTCTTCTTCTAAATCAAAATCAAGATTCCCAACGGTCTCTTTTTCAAGTCTTGGAGCCGCACAAGCAAAGGCGAACTAAAAATTTAAATATTATTTAATTAATTGTTTATGAAATGTTAGTTAATTGAATATATAAAATGTTTTATTCAATTAATGTTCAATTAATTTTAAATGCTCCATTTGTATTACGAGTAATGCCAAGAAGGTGAGGTGCATTGAGACTGGGATCATTTTTGGGGCTAAGTGAACACGCGAAGAGAGGAAACTTGAAGCCAGCCAAGTTCCGCAAAGAGAAAGTGAACATTGGGGACTTGAAGCTTGGAACTTCGGCGGTTCATTTTTAGTTCATTTGAGAAAGGAATTTAAGGAATGAACCTGATGGAAAAACAACCGTTGAGAGTGAAGGCTTTAAGGAACGATTCCATTTTTAATACACGCCCGCTCACCTTTGTCATTTCTCATTTATGACATGAGTGAAGGCGACAGTTGAGAAAAGTGAAAATTTAGGAAATCCAATTAGGATTTTTAATATGATTTTATGTTAGCTACTTACCTATTAAAGGTTAACGGACTATAACATATAAATAATTCTTAAAATTTCACTTCCACCTTTATTGATCCTATTTATACCAAGGCGCCGAATGGATGAAGCAGAGTTCCTTAAGTTAATTAATATATTTGAAAATATTTAATGGAGACACGACGGCAGAGTTATTCAATCAAGACTCAAGATGTAAAAGATAAGTTGTGGAGTTTGAGAATCCAATTAAGAGGAAAACCATTTAAAACTCGAAGAAATGAAATTCTTAAATTAATATGATCATCTTTATGCATGAGAAGGATGAAAGTATTGGGAGTTCACATCCTTTCCATATTCACCTGGCGAATATTTAAATGTTGGACAGCTAATAGTCTATAGTGATTTTATCTTAAATAAATATAATTTTTTATATTATTTAATATAAAATCTCTTTAAACTATAAACTATCCAACATTTAAATATTCGCCCGGCGAATATGGAAAGGTGGTGAACTCCCAATGTATAGGTAGACATATTATTTTTGAAAACGAATTATTTGATGAAATTTGTCAAGATAATCTTAAAAGAAAAGATTGGATATGAGAGAACGAGCGAATTGTCGAAATGATAAATGATTCATTTTTATTTCATAAGGAAAAGAGAGACACGCCACAATCACACGCCACAACCAACAGACAAGCAAGAATTAACAATTAAATTCAGTGATTATTTTTGAAAGAGCATTCTTGAAAGGTCGGCTTCTGTGATGAGGTATCCCATGATGTCGCACATGCAGCACGTGAGTTGGTAAATGAGATGGCAAATGGTGTAGAGGATGGAGAGGAGGATGCAGCAAATGCAGGAGAGAACGTCGTCGGAGTCGAACTTCTCCCCGACTTTCCGCTTCCCAATCACGGCATCGAAGATGGAGGCGAAATCCTCAGCGTTCGGCGGGGTCATGCTGCTCGGTCTTTGCGGTTTGGCCGAGGACGTTCCGGACGAAGGACCAGAGTTTTGATGGTCAGATCCGCTCACGCTGGGCTGCGGTGGGCGAACCACGTTGTTCAAGATGTTCCCCATGGTAGCGCCAGTCCCTTCGTATCCAGTCATTGGTGGCGGACGAGCACGGTCTGAAAAATTAACAAATTATTTCATTACCAATTAACATTTGACAATTTGAACATTATTCAATTTGAACATAAAAGATTTGTAACAATTTTAAAACAATTTTTATTTAATTGGAAAGGAGTAAAGTAAACTTACGCTCTTCGGTGGCTGCGAAGGCCATGGTGGCAAACTGAAAGGAATAATAAAGTTTTTTTTTTGATTATTTGATCAATGTTGATGTATTGAAAATTGATTTGATAAAAGTTTAATTTAATGGAATTGAATTTCCGAATTAAATTCAAAATTTAGAGAAATATTAAGATTTAGAATAAAAGTAAAATAAGTTAAAATCGTAAAGAATTGACATTGACGTAAAGGGAATAATTTCCATACAGCTAAGATGAGAATGACTCGATACATTTTGAAAAATTGAGAATTGAAAGAAAAGTTCAAGTTGATTGAGAAAAAGAGCTCAGGTGAACTTGACCCTTTGGTTTGAGGAAATGAGGAAGACTCGGCCCTTTTATTTGCCTCGATGGGCTTAAAATACAGAAATGTGGATTTTTGAAAAGGGAAAGTTCAGGTGAGTTAGGGTGAAGCCTAAAGGCACTTTGAAGGTCTAAAACTTCATTTTTATCCTTTCAATATATAAATAAAATAAAAAAGATTAAGATAAAGGAAATATATTTGTTATTCTTTTATTAATAAAGTTATTTTATATTTAATAGATTTTGACGAATTTCTAAATATTTCATGAATATATAAATATTTCCATTCATAAATGTCTAATAAAATAAATTGCATCCTATATTCAACATTGATTCAGCATTTGAAACATGAATGAATAAGATTTGAATATTTTGAACGTTTTTGATAGAGAAACTTAAATGGATCATAAAATATGCATTGTGATACTGTATGATTTGTGTAGCACTTATTGTTAGCAGAGTATATTGGATGTAACCTTTTGGAACATTGATTTATTATACTTTTATTATCATATTATGTAGTGAGTATATACATAGTTGGGTGAAATTGAAAGTATTTCCTCCACATTGATCTCTACGGGTCTTTTTTCATTGTAGCAAGAGGCCGAAAGGAAGAGATTGATCTTTCAATTCTCTTATTTAAATTGAATAATGAACGGTGAAAAATTGTAATTCTCCCATTTGGTCCTATAAGAAAGAAAAGGAAGTTGAGCGGAGTTTCCGTCCCTTCGTCAATGGATGTGAAGTTGGGAAGCGAAGGGAATTTGGAGATGCCCGAGGGCCAAAGGGCCCACCAGGTGGCCCAAACCCAACAAACTACCAAGATACCAAAGAAATGGACATCTCCATTTCTTAATTTCCGATACATTCATTCTCTATGTACCTACTATATATTCAGTTCAGATATACCTGAACTAAAAGTAAAGTGAACTAACCATGTTGTTTTATACAAGATTATTGGAATCTACTTCTTGGAATATGAGTCTTTACTCTTTGAGTCATAAAGAAGATGTATGAAATAAGAGTTAAAATGGTGAAGAATATAAAACGACAGACTAAATAAATATGACCATCAGTTTAAATTTTTCATTAGATAATGGATTTTGCATTTATAATTTTTATTTATTTATTTATTCACAGGCACAGAGGAAGATTCGCATACCAAATCCAGTATGCAAAGATGTCTAAAAAATAATTATTATTGTGTAATATCACGATTTCTCCTTAAAAATATTAATTATTTCTTATGTACATTAGCCTTTCACATTACAAGTCATTGAGCATATCTCATTTCACGTACTTTGTAAAAATTAAATATGTCTAGTGGTATAATTATTTACTAAATGTACTTAAAGTAGATAGGAATACTCATTTGCAATGAAACGTTCTTTGAATACAATAGTCGACATTTTTAAAATATATATTTAAAATGATTATATAAGTAGGATCCTATTTATATTTATATCCTAATATTACATTTTAAATATACTATTTTTATACGAATGTTTAAAGTCTACAACTGTGATGATATTTTAATGGGTCTCGTCTAAAATATATAAATAATAATGATTTTTAACCATATATAAAATTAATGCTATCAAATAATATAGTTTAAAAAAGTAGATTATATAAAGAACATACATAATATAATGAATATATAATCTAATCTCCTTTATTTACTGAACACTTTGTATCATTTGTGAAATGTGAAAGTTGACGCGAATTCTTTCATTATTTTTCAGTTCTTTGAAGAATTCTTTTGGAGCGTCGTTGGTCGATTGAAGGGGGAAGAATGATTGTGTGAAGTATTAAATTAATTAATCTCAATCAAGTGGGATTAAATTAAATGTTTTGATAATGTCTTCTTTGAATGCTGAGAGAAGATTGTCGGCATTTTTGTCAAATTCCCAGATTTATGGCGGAGAAATTGTTCTTTGATTGTGCCGGTCGAATTAAAAAAGGATTAGTATATTAGTCTTGGAGTAATTTTACTTTAACTTGACGAGACCCAAGTTAATTCTTTCCAATGATTTGAGTCTCAAAAGGGAATTGATGGCTTTTCCCACACCGGGACATCCGTAAAGATCCAAATATCTCAACCTGGGGAGTTTGTCGGCTAGAACCCCGACGGACTTTTCGGTCAGGGCTAAACACTGCCCGATCTCGAGCACTTCCAACTTCTCGGCTCGGAATCCAACGCGAAGAAGCGCAGGGTCTGAGATGGGACAAGCGGAGAGACGAAGTTCCCGTAGACTGGCCGTCCCGACCCATTGCAGCGACCTCACTTTGTCACAAAACGAGAGGTCAAGATGGGTCAGGCCGAGGTGGAACAAACTTCCAAGGCCAGAGTCAGAAATGTTCTCGCAGGCTCGGAGGCAAAGACGTTGAAGGCTCTTGGTCGACCCGAGGCTTCGCAGGCCGTTGTCACTCACATTAACATTGAAAGACACGTTGAGGTCGACGAGCGAAGGAAGGCGGCTCAAATGTTCCATCCCGCTATCTGAAATTTAAAAAATATTAGAATGCAATTAAGTTAATTATTAACAATTAATTAAATTGAAAAATGTCTAATTATTGTATAATAAATTTCCCTTCATTTGGAGTATATTACAAATTATATGATTGTTTTTTAAATTATGATAAATTAATAAATTATTATACTATTTATTTATTTATTAATACAAATTAATTATTTTTATTTGCTCTTAAAATAGGTAAAATTACCTGATAACTTTTGACAATCTTGTAAATTGAGGATTTGTAAATTGATTAGTCCGCCTTCATCCTCCAACTTTAATTTCTTGAAAGGCCTTTCTTCTTCGATCTCGATGACGGTGGTCGTGATCGTGTCAGGGTCTCTGAGCGGAAACGGACGCCCAGCCAGGAACGCAATGCCCTCGTCCGACACATTAGTCGAGCGAAGATTTAAATGGCGAAGATTGATGAGACGGGCGACGGCCGCCATGCCTTTGTCGGTCAGTCGGTAGCAGCCACCGAGTGCCAAAGTGCTCAAGTTGGGAGCAAAGTCGGCCAGACGTGACAGGGCCGCATCGCTCAACTGCTTCGTTAAGCTCAAGTCCAAAGAGGTGAGGTGAGGGAGGGAGGAGAGAAGCGAAGAGGCCAAAACCCGGTCAGTCACATTGTTCAACCCGGAGAGCTTCAATGACCGGAGCGCCGGACACGGTTGACCGCTTAGCCCTTTTAATGATTTCCTAAAGGACAGGACTTGAACGGCTGTGATCCCACGACGACCCAGCGACCCCGCAATGGAACTCGACCCATCTTTTAAATGAATCTTCGCTTCGACTCCTCGCCATAAACGCTTATCGTACGCAATGTCTCTCCAATCTAAAAACAAAAAGGAAAATAAATTACTTCCTTAAAAGTTATAACCATAAATAACTCTTGAATAACACAAAACTTGATACTTCCCTTAACCAATCAATTTTAATTAAACCTTTCAAACTAACTTAAAACTTCTAACATTGTAAATAAATTGTAAAAACTATAAATAAAAATTATATTCCACATTAATATTTTAATCTCTCCCTTTCTAATAAACACTATAAAATGAGATAATATACACTTCATTTAACCCCAATTTAGTCAAATCAAACAATTTTTAGCTAAAATATCAAAATAATAATATAAATTTTAAAGAAAATAAATGGACACTTACATCGACAGACCCTGGCGGCAGCTCCGAGATCCCTCACACTCAAATGGGTGAAAACTTCTTGAAGAAGCTCCGGGAATAATCTGGTTGCCTCCGGATTCCCCGAACTTCCTCTCCGACTCATGGCCAAAAACCCTGTTGACCCTTGGCCTTCCCTGGTCACATCCCTTGGTTCATTTTCGGGGAGGGCGAGGCGGTGAAGAAGGGGAGACGAGGAATTGTTGAGCTTGGTGGGGTGAGCTGAGTGAGCTCTCGCTTTGTGCTTCTCTGCTGTGGTGGATGATGGGTGGAAAAGGACGTTGCCAAAATCTCAAGACTTGTTTTTTGCTCTCCAGGGTCTTCCAAGACCCTTCCTTTATTCCTTCCTTTCAACCCTCCCTAGCTATTTACCCAAAAGACCCTTCGAGCCTCCCTTCAAGTTCCCTTCGTTCCTTCCCATACGCATACGATAATGTTCAAGTCTCCCAATGGTTCACCCAGTGATTCTCCCACGACGAGAAGTGATACTCAATAGGAGATCCAGCCTTGGTCTGGACGTATATCATCTTACGAACATGAATTCCATTTTGAACATCTCTTCCTTCACCCACCCTTTCTTTTACTCGCCCTTTTGCCTCTTCGCCTTTACAGGCTCAGGACAATACCAACGACCTGATTCCTATATAGAACCTTATTACTAGGGGCAGGGACCCAGGCAGAATATTCTACACATTCTTGAGGGAAAAGTTCAATATTTGTCTAAAGGGCCCAGACGAACCTTTTCCCTATAAAATATTTGTATAATAAATGACCCATTCGAGACAGACCTATGTCTATTCTATATAGGAGACGTCATTATATGACGTTGAGAATCTTTTAAGGTATGATGATACCTATGAATAAATATGTAAGAGTAATATATTTGTAATAAGACTTACTTGGGATGATATAAAAGTTATTTAGATATAGCTTATACTGACTGACTGCCTAATTGTTAGTAGAAAAAATAAGGTAAAATTATTGAAAAATAATGAAAATAAATTTGAGGTAAAAGATTCGTATGGTGTTTGACTTTTAAGGTTATAGTGTGATAGTGATTGTTTCTAGTTTGAAGTACTGAAGAACTCAAGAGCGGATCTAGAAATTGATAGAGGGGCACAGCTCCAAAAGCAATAATGTCTTAATTTTAATTTTTGATTTGCTTGAAAGATTATATTCAGTAATATTATTATTGAACCAAAGGTCCAAAGGAAAATATTTTAGGATATTTGATGAAATAATTACTGGACCGAAGGTTCGAGAAAAATTTTAAAAAATACATAATATTACTTAACTAAGGTTCATTTTACAGAATATTCGATAAAATAACTGTTAAACTAATAACCGAGAAAAATTTTTCAGAATATTTCTGGAAATTGTTATTTTAATCGGAAATTTTTAAAACTTTTGAAACCCAAGCGGGTCAAGCCACGTGTCCCTCGTGCCTACCTCTGGACCCGCCCTTGGAAGAACTCCAGCGTTTATTTAGTGACGTTTATTTGGTATTGTGAATTGAATGCATCGAACGACCTCGCGTTAGTTAATAAAGTGGAGTTTTTATCAAAGTTTAAAGTATGAGTGAGATAAGGGTCTTGAATGAAGGAGATCAGAGTTAAATGACTTCTGAAACGTTTATATTTAAATAAATTAGATAAAATGTGGAGGCGCCGGAAAGACGGGGATTGGGAATTGTTCATTATCAATAATGTCACCTTCACAAGAGGTTCATTGTTCAAAAAATTAAATGAGACAAATTAAAAGTCAAATAGATAGCTTTTATTACTTATGTATTTATAAATGAGATTATGGAGATTAATTAAAATTCCCAATGACTTTTCCTTCAACTTGTCTAAGCTTGGTTTTTAATGACTCATTTCAAATTTTTATTTATCTAAAACTAATTTATGAATAATAATTAATAAATTATTAATTCAGATTTTCTTAAGAAATTGAAAGGAATCCAAAAATATGGGTAAAATGAGAAAATTTTATCTGGGCTTCCTATGATTTTCAAAGCAAACTATTTAGTTTTTATGAACAAGGCTAGAGGGTGGTAATAATTTTCTCAATTCACCTCTTTAAAATTTAAAAGACTCATTTAAAAAAAAAATTAAACTACTTATTACACAAATATCATGGTAATATACTAAATTGAAAGTTTCTCCTTCACTATCCTCTTTTTCGTTTCAAGCAGCCTTTAAAATAAAACAAATTACTTTTAATGTTAATATTATAGAATAATACAAAGATAAAATTTGTTTTAATAAAACTAACTTGTGCAGATTTTTCCAAAGTATAACTTGATCTTTTCTGTCAGCCGCTTTCTCTGTCATTCCCCTCTCCGTCTCCTTCAACCGTTTGGCAGATCTCTCAGCAGATAAAATTTCTGCTTCAATTCGCTCCCTAGAACATTAATTCAATTAACTATAATTCAAATTCATTTAAGTTTATGCAAGTCAAAAAAGTTTAATTTACTTGTAAGATTTTGGTTTTTCAGGGTTTTTGCTGGTATACAACTTCATCTCGTCTTGCATTCGTTTTAAATCAATTTTATTATGAGAAACAGCAATTTTGAGTTTGCAAAATCTCATTTGCTCTTCTTCATAATTTAATTCCAATGTTTTAAATTCCTATAAAATAATTATTGTTTAATGACTAGGTACTATACCTATTAATTGTAAGGTTTCTATTGTAAGCTTTTAAATGCTCAAAAGTGAAAGTTGAATTGTACGCGTATTACTTTTTCAATTGCATTTGCCTCTGACTCAATAGCAGAAACTGCCGAGTCGAATTTCCTTTTCATATTTTCATGTTCATGGCCGATCATTTGGACGGATTGTCGTTTGGAGTTTAAACCTCATAAATTTAAATCATTTCATTACATTTTTTAATTTAAATAAAAAAAATTAATGAATCAAATTTATCTATTATTTTACTGTTTCATAATTTAATATTAAAATATTCTTTACTTTTAACAAGCGGCGCCAATTCAGCCTTTTTAATTGCAATCTTCTCATTGAGCTCCGTAGCTGACATTGTCATTTCCTCAAGATGTTTGGACTTTTCTTCATCCATGACGGTTTTCTCATTGGAGAGTTTTTCCAAATTCTCATTAGCCGCACTGAATCCCTTCATTCCCAACCGGGCTTCTTCTTCTCCCTGAATTATATGAAAACCACCATAAAACCATAAAGGAAAAACTTCAATTAAATCAATAACTTTTTAAATTAAATAATACATTAGTAATTCATACATTAATATGTACAAGAGAAATTCTACTACTGAAAACACTGAAAACTTAATAAAATATACCAAGAAGGAATAAACAAAATGTATGTGTATAAAAGTAAAAATGACCATTTTCTTGGCGGATTTTTCAAATTCTTGTTCAATAATTTGTCTAGATGCGACGAGGAGTTTGACCTCGTTCTTGAGGAATCCAAGTTCCGTTTTGAGTTGTTTGTATCGGCTGCTCTTGACTCTCAGGTCTTTGACGTATTCTTTGAAATCTTTTTCTTGTATGGTGTTTTGAGAGGCGAAAGACGTCACTTGGCTTCGCTTCTCCTCCTCTTCGCTCTTCAAGGAGGTCAATTGGGCTTTGAGTTCTTTGAGCCGCTCGATCGTGGCTTCTTTCTTGTTTGACACGATCCCCGTCTGTTGGCGGAACATCAGCAGCTTGTCGTCTTCCGTTTTCATCATTCGTCTCATCAGCATTTCGTTCACTTCAACTCGAACGCCTTCAACCTTCAATTAAGCAATTCTTCAATTAATCAGAATTTCAATTTTTTGGCTTATTTCATATAATGATTAATTAAAACTTAAAATGACAAAATAAACTGATTACAAGGATTATAGCTCGTGAAATTTACAGTTTAAATTAAAATTACTAATAAAATCGAATAAAACAGAATAAAACAGAATAAAAGCTGTTTAATTGGAATTTTTGAACAATTTTGAAAATAACTTTTCTCGTGAGATCCTCAATGTCCGAAGGAGTGATTGAAGTGTCCGCTACGACACGTTCGTAAATTGAAATTTGCTTCTTTTTCATCTCGAGTTCTTTGGGTATTTTGGACGTGACGATGTATTTGGCCACTTCGGTGTCTTGTTCCAATCTTTGTAGAATTCCTTCAGCCGTCGCTCCAGCCGAAGCTCCGCGGATTTCCTTCAATTGACGCTGAATTCGCTGAGCGCGTTGTTCCTCGTGGTTGTGAGCTTGGGATTGACTTCTGCCTTGCTCGACCAGCTCACGAGTTTTCTCCCGTTCTTCCCTGAATTTACGAATCACTTCCAAACTTGCATCAATTCCTCCAAACCCTTCGGTCTGTCAATTGTAATGATGCTTTTTTTTAATTAACACTAAATTGTTAATCAATTTTGCGAACTGGATTGAAATAATCTTTTCACTTAATTAAATAAAATGAATTAAAAGAATAAAATTACTTGGCGCTTGAACCGTTCGATTTTCCTCATCACGCTCTCCTGTTCCTGTTCCATAGCTCCAATGTCTTTGCGAATTTCTTCAATGTGAACGCCATTGGATTTGAGCGACTCGAATTCTTTATGAGCCAATTTGAATTTCTCCATCATTTCTTCATACTGGAAGTTATAAACACGAAGATTTATTTTGATATACTCAAACGCTATTTAATAACAATGGTCAATTTAAATACACTCTAGAAAAGTTATTATGACTGTCAATAAAGCATTGCAACACGTTTATTCGCTCCTTACATTAAAGTTGTTTTGATTTTTGTTAATAACTTTATGATAATAATTTAATTAGTAAAATTAATTATTAATGAATTGAGAAGTGTACTAACCTGTGCGTATAATTCCTCCATTTCTGCATCTCCTTGCATCTCCGGTGGAAGTTCGATTTTCACAAGGAACTTTGCCAAATAAGCCCGAGTTTTGAGTTCAGGAATCCTCGGGAGCATCCATGCAAGAATATGATGAATAACCCGCGACTCCCCGTCACCAAGTCCAACACGAAGATCCATACTAACAAGTTATATTCACATTTCATCATTTCATTCAAACATCAATTTAATAGATTTCATTTCATTTAGCAGAACACTAGTACATGTTAAAAATTTCTAAATAGCTAATTCGCAATTTATCTTCCATTTTTTTCATGTCATTTTTTGGCATTTAGTTAGTTTCGTATTTTATTTAAACTTTTGAAAACGGCAGGTCTTACGGATCATCGCTTTCCGGCTGATATTTGAGAACTTTGAGCGTTGTCAAAAAACTATGCAAAAGAAATTCGCCATCTTCAACTTCTTTCAAGTCAATTCCCCTCCGTCCTTCCACTTCGCCCAATACATCCGCAAAGACCTGAAAATCCACATTTCTTAACTCTTCTCAAAAGTCATATATAACTATTCGGACTATTTGTATATTTAAAGTGTCCATTCTCCTCCTTAGTGGTCTCTTTACTCGTTGGTGCGGGTAATTTGAAGATGTAGGGAAGAACGCCGTCATGTCTCCTAATCATCTCTCTTTATCACAGGCGCCTCATTAGTCATCCCTTATCTCCCATATTCTTCACATTCCCATTCAAACATGATCAAACAATTTGATATCAAAGTAGAACAAAACACATTCAGATTCGCAGATTCACACACGCCTAAACTACACACAGTACATTTTAACTGTGCAAACAACAATTTTAATTTATTACACTTTTTTATTCCTATTTATCTCTAGTGTAATTTATTGTAGCTAGTTTTGAACATTTAATATAAATATTCTAATTTTCTACATGACACGATGAACCAAAGCCACCAAAGGGGTAAATTAGACTCATAATTAGAAAATGCCGAGATGATCAATGGGGCGAGTTTCTTAACAAGGGAAGGACGGCGACAGACGTGATGAGCAAAGTGAGATAAATGGATGAATTAATGGATGGATGGCTACACCTCTACACTAAAGAGTTTGAATGATGAGATTGAGCATAGAATTATGGGAGTGATAGAGTGATTATTTATGAAGATCCTTGTGTTTACCTGAAGGAGAGCTTGGGGTGACAAGGAGTCGAAGGAGATGAGGGTGAAGTTCTTTTTAAAGGGCTCTTTGGCCAATTCCAACACGATGAATCGCACTCTTTCGCTCGTCATCCTCAATTATACTAGATTCTATTCTAACTCACAATACTTAACTCAGTCAGCGGCACAATGAGTGGAAGATGAAAATGTTCCGCATATGGAAATCAACAGGAGCCAAATGACAAGACAGAGAAGTCTCAGAATCCGAACCTTGGTATTTATTCTTCTAGTGGGCAACCAAGTTCCGTTGCTGTCAACACATCGATTCCCTTTTCGTACCAACTTACCCCAATGAAACTCGCTCTTATAGACTTACATATAGCATGTAGATGCTTTATTATGCTACTTGACACATTGTTCTGTAAGATAATGTTAATTGCTTAAATTAAAAACTAGACAATTTACCTATTGACAATTAAAACTTGTTTTTTATTTAGTATGAAAACTAATGAGGGAATTTAATTAACTCGGACATAATAAATGAGTTTTTTGTTCTTAATTTTTAATACACGTTCATTGTTGTGAGATTTATAGATCCCTTAGATTTCTTTAAGAAATATTTTGTATTATTATTATAAATAAATATGAATGAGTTGACTTATGAGTTAAACGTTTTTGAGTTTTCTGTTCAAGATGAATTGAGAGTTTTTGAGCATGATGATTGCTTCTTGTGATTGCGAGAGACAAAGACAGTTTTATTAATTTTTTCCAATTTTCCTCCAGATGGTTGAGGAGGATGTTAACTGGGCCAGTGGTCCAATTTCGGGTAATTTCCTTCCAAATTGGGCGTGTTGAGGAGGGCGAGGAGGGTTGGGAGCCCCCGTGGCACCCTTTTCCACTCCTACTTAAATCCCTCCTCTGCCCCGGAACCCGCCACTCGTCTTCCAAGGTCTTGGCCAACATGTGGCGCGTTTTCCTCTGCCTCGCCTTCGCGCATTTCGCACTCGCCGCCACGAACACGACGAGCACGCTGAGCAAGCGAGACGCTCCCTTGGACGTCGGCTACAGTGCCGGAGGAACTGGAGGAGGATATGGCGGAGGAGGAGGTGGCGGTTACAGTGGCGGTGGAGGTGGCGGAGGATACAGTGGCGGAGGAGGATATAGCGGAGGAGGTGGAGGCGGAGGCTACGGAGTTCCAGCTGGAGGAGGTGGCGGTGGACTTTACAATTACCAAGTCATACCTTCTTATGGAACCGGAGGAGGATGGGGCGAAGAAGGTAAATTAAACTTAAATTCTTTCTAATTTACTAAATTAACCAGAGAAAAATTAATTAACAGTATCATAAAGACAGTTAATGTAAATATTAAATATAAATTATCAGAATATATTATTTACAAGGTGTTTCATAACTCGTGCAAAAATTATAAAGATATGCTAATGTGCTCGACTTATTTAACAATATAAGAACAATAACAATAATTTAACGTTTGAAATTATACAGACGAGATTTTGTGTAATGCAAAACTGCGAGTATTTGACAAACCGAATAATTCTTATTTAGATGACGATGAAGACGAAGGCGGATTCGGCGGGACGGAAGCCATTTGCTTGGCTTCTCTCTTAGGGATCAAAGGCGGCAAAGGGTTGAAAGGCATCAAAGCTGTGAAAGCAGCGAAAGCAGCTAAAGGCGCCTTGTTGGCTCTAAAAGCCGTCAAAGGGGCCATTCTCCTCCCGTTGAAACTCATTGGTCTTCCAATCCTTCTGCCTTTTCTCCTTCTCTTTGCTGCTCTCCCGTTCCTGTTGCTCCTCTTGATTCCGGTGCCGGTCATTTCAACCGTTCCCGGGCGACGGCAAGCAAATTCGGACTCAAATGGCGCAACCATTCTGAGCCAAACGGCTCGAATGGCCCAAGCGGCTTTCACATCTCAGGAATGCATTGAGAGAATTTCATGCCAGATTTCTCGAATGGCGCGAGGAACCAAAGCAGACAAATGGATTCAATTGTAATTCAATGATTAACAATTAAATTAACATTTAATTAATAATTATCAATTGAGTTGTTTAATTTTCTTTTAGAACTAAACGACTAATAGTTTAGTTTAGAGTTAGGTTTAATTAATTAAATTACTCTTAGAATAATTTTATATGAAAATTAAAAATGTTTTTAATTACATTTACAGAGCAATTGACAAAGGCCCGCTACAAGGAACTTTAAAGGATCGAGTTAAAAAGGCGGCAGATGGAAAACACGAAGAATGCGTCAAATTCGAATGTGACCCCTTAAGAATATTCAAAAGATAATTTTTGTTAGGATAAGGAAAATTTTAAAAAGGACACTGACATTTTACACCTTTAATTTATTTTATGAGGACATCCGACCATGTGACTTTCTTATGACGATTCTTAATTCTTCCCTTTTCTTGACAATGACTTTTAAGCACTTTTACACGGCTGTTGTTACAGTACATAAAAGTAATAAAAGGATAAACGGTGAAACGGAAAGAAAATTATTTATTTAACAAAGAATAACGAGGAAATGATATTACAATAACGAGATGCCCTAAAATTTAGTTGAGCAGACGTTCTCATCACATTTGATTACTTAATTGATAAATTATGCCAATAAATTTTAAAATGATAAATAATTCAAAGAAGTTTTTTTTTATTAATCATCATTTATTAATAATTAAATAAAACCTAACATAATAATGCAGAATAATAATGCAGAATGGAGATATTAATAACATGAAGCATAAATATACCTGAAGCCAATTAGTATAAAAAAAATTTTGATTTTAAAAAATTTGTTTACTTTTTTAAGTTTAACGTTAGAGCCTTTCAATAAACAAAGCCTCAAAAGAATATATTTTTAAGGAATCACATGCATTCGTAACAATAGAATTCTCAAAGTTTTGTATCATGTTGATTCTTAAAATTCGTGAATCAAAGTTTATTTATTTTTCGCTTAATATGACACATTTTAGCCAATTTGGGAGTGAATGAATTGAATTAAGGGATTGGATAACAATGCCGTTTCCCCCCTTCTGTGCCCCAATGGGATGAATGGGGAAAATCGTGAAACGCGAAGGAACAATTACGCTATAATCATCAGTCATGACTCGGCTTCTTTCTCCATTCTTAACATCTTCATGTCAGGAGAACCAACAAGTTTTTTTTTATAATAAGTACACTATTTAATTGAAATATAAAATGCAAACTTAGAAATTATAAAACTTATCTTCTTCTTGTAAAGGCTGTTACGGCATATTTTTCAAAATTATTAATTTTGAATTTAAATGTTCTTATTTAAAAGTTTTAATTTGTAGTCTTCATTAAAATTTAATTTAGTTTTTTAAAGAATTAAAAAAATTCTTTTAACTTGGACCAAATGGCAAAAGTTAGTTATCCTTATAATTAAAAATGATAAATACTATTCCTAATTTATTACTCCTTAAAAATGAATGAATTAGTTCAATTTGCAATATGCCAATTACTGGGAAATGAAGGAATGCGAATGCAGGAAATATTAAAGAAGATTGAGTTTTGATTTATTTTCCATAACCATATCCTCCGTATCCTCCGTATCCTCCGAATCCTCCATATCCGCCGTATCCTCCATAGCCTCCAAATCCTCTTCCGCCGAATCCTCTGCCGTATCCTCCATACCCGCCAAAGCCTCGTCGACCAAAACCGCCTCCTCCGAGTCCTTTAAAGAAATAAACGGATTTGTTAGGAAACTTGCTTCTAATTTTGTTTACTTAATTGAAGTATTTTAAAATGCTAATTGTAAAAAAAATCCATTTTAAAAGATAAAAAGGCTAAGGAATGAATTTTTACCTATGAAGATTTGACGTTTGTCCCTAGCTAATTCTGCATTCGAATTTTCTTCTGTTAAACAAATCATTATTAACTTTTTTGAATTACAAAAGGATTTTCAACAAATTCTACTTCAAACAATTAACAAATATTAATCTAATTTTATTTTCTTTAATCAATTATGGTTATTTTAAAAGAATATTTTACCTTCAACTGGAGCGGCCATTGTAATAGCCAAGTAGCCCAAGATGAGCAAAGTGAAAATTGCGAATTTCATTATAAAAATTCCTCCAAAGCCTCCCAACTTGGAATTTCGGCTTCAAAATGTGTTTGAGAGCTTCTGGAACTTGAATGCAAATCTCCGAGAGCCAATTTCTTTTATACTCCGAGATGAAAAGCAAAAAAGTGTCGAAATCCAAATCTATCCAGATTTAAATGGATAACTCTTTTTTCCGAAAGATGAAAGAAGTTACATAAAATGTTTTTTTGTCCAGATGGACATTTAGGGAATTCCTGGGCAGTCAACTCGCATGTTCAATTCACTTCAATTGCTTTGACAAATTCGCAAAGATCTTCACTCTCATCACATACGTAATGGAATTATTATCATCCTACCTGCTGATGCAGTGGGTAATTACTTTCGTCCCAAATCTCCCACAGCTTAAGCAAAAAATACAATAAAAAACCCATGTTATTGCCTTCAAAATTACTCCTTCTAATAAACCAAATTACTTTTTTTTTGTATAATCTAAAATGCCAATTTACACTTGAGTTTAAACCAATGTAGAAAATATTGTAAAAGTATCGTTAAATGTATTGTAAAATGCATAAAGGAAAAAGATTTTTGTCAATTTCAACTTTATTATTCAATTTACTTTAATACGTAATAAGTAAATTGAATACACAATAGCTATTCATTATATAGTTTTTGGTAAGCAAAAAAAGGATAATTGTCGTCATTGTCGTTGGATTGAAAAAACAATAAGGAGAAGCGAGGAAAAAGTTTTTTTTTCTTATTTGTGACGTCAAACAAGTTTGTATGGTTGAGTCGGAGTTGGCAAAATTAAATGTTCAGAGATTAAAACCGATTCGTTTGGCACGGGGTCCAGGAAAGTCCGATCTTCTTCGATCTTCGACAAAGGAACAATCGTGACGTTGAGAACCTTCGGAATCAAAAACCGCCGTTCTTTGAACTCCACGCTTAAGAAGTAAAGCGCGCCGAAGAGAAGAAACAGAAGAATCAAATTCAATGCGGCTTCTGTTCTTCGAACTTTCATGAAAAGGTTGCTAGTCCTGCAAATGAAAGTTATAAATAAATCGCAATTAATTAATAAATTATTTCCTATTACAAAGTAATATTTATTTATTAATTCAGTGCGACAATTTTGGAATAGTTGTAATTAAATTATAAATGTATCATTTAAAAGTCTACTATAATGTATTTAATAATGTATTATAATGTATTTAAAAAATACATTTTGAAACTTTTAGAACAACGGTGTTGAAGGGAAGGAAGAGTATTTTGAATATAAAAGGTTTAAACTGAAAGTGAGGAATTTTTTCCTTTTCATCTCTTCCATTAAATTTTAAATTCCCTCATTTTTCTCCAAATAACTGAATAATTCAAGGAGCAGCGAACCAACTTTGCATTAGAATCCCATATTTATTCAAAAATTCATTTTTCATATTTTCCCTCATCTCCTCTCTCTATACGTGTGGGCGAAGACAAGGCATTTCAAAAGATCCATTGAGAAACTTCACACAAATTCAAGAAACTTCAAACCAAATATGTATATAAACTTTTACGTTGTATTTTATACATAGAAAATAATACTTAAATATTAGTTATATTTCTTCAACTTTATTTCAAACAATGAAAAATATATGAAATATACTCTTGCTTTACATAGCATATAGATATAACTTTACTTTGAATATTGCAAGTTGTATTGTGACTTGTGACGCTTGAATACAATTTTTGTATGGATGCCTTTGGATTCACCAACGTTCCTTTTGCATAAAAATCTTCTCGTGATCTTTTCTGCTCACACGTGTGAAACGTGAATTCTTCTTTGAAACTTCACAATGCAATGAAAATTGTGAATATGAGCAAAGGACTGTTTTGTATTCTTCTCGGAATCAAAAGTTTCCTCCGCTTTCCTCATCTTCAAAGTGCGGAATGAGTAAAGTCAAACTAACTAACATTAGAAAGAGATGTGGAGCATTAGGCTGCTCATTTACATCCACTTTGAGAATCCAAGACTTTTGCCCAAGTTCTGTTCTTAAATGTTCTTAATCCCCAATTTCCCATTCTTCCTTTCAAACCTTTCCGAGTCATCCTGAATTGAAGGAATTAGAAAGAGAATGAGATTCATTTTTTTCTCACGCCCAAAATATCTCTTTATTATATGAAAAAACCATGTAGAACTTGATCTACACGAACACGATCGGGAGGTTTACATTAAAATTAAAACACTATAATTCAATAATTGCGCTACATTTCACTATATATTATTTCCATACATGAACATTCTCACCTTGGAACTCAATACCCTTTTTCAATTCATCTTTATTTGCATACAATACGATAAAACTCCTTTAATTTACTTATCAAAATATAATTAATTGTACGAGATTCGTGTATCTCTGATTGAGAATTGGCATGAGATGACAAACATTTATTTAATCATTTTTTTTTATAAATATGTACCCATATTTTTTTCAAATGATATTTTTTTTCATCTACTATTGTATTTATCTGTAATATAATACCTGAATACAAAGAAACGGTACCTCTCTACGCAATCACTCATATCTCTTAAACCAGTAAAGAGAATTCTATGATATTTTCACCACTTACACTTTATTATGTTATTCA